>BQNB010008206.1:0-90869 GCA_026074375.1 Tanacetum coccineum
GTTTACCAACACAAAACTGTTTTTGACAGCTTTTCATAAATAATACATTCTGATCAGAAATTGAAACTGAGTTTTGGGGCTTTCGAGTCAAAATCGGCTTAAGTATAAAACTATAAAGTTGTCCCGGATGATGTTTTGCTATAAAAAGCAAGTTTCAAGGTCTAAATGTGTGTTAAAAAGGAGATAGACATCACGAAAACTAGATAATTTTATATAAAATTTCTTGCACATTTAAATAAAAATTGTGTTGCTGTTTGGAACATAAAATAGTGGTTACGAGTATTTTTGGGTTCGTTTGGACTATAAAAACCTTAAGAAATAATATAGTATTACTTATACAATATTTATACATGTTTTAAAACTTTATAACTATTATTTTATAAACTAATTGAACTATATATAAAGTGTTGTTACAAAAATAATAAAAATATTAAATCAAGCGTTATCGACAATAATTATTTATCGGACTAAGGAAATATTTTACAAGTACATATACATAGACATTAAATGACAAACGTAACTAAAACATTGTTTTTCCTTATAAACTAAACAAAAACTATTAGGTGGTGATATAACTTTATAATATACATTGTTGTGTTTATTTCTAGTGCGTCACACTTATACGACCTATAATTAATTAGGTTGCACTTCGAATCATTCGTGACGTTTCACTTTAATGATTTTGCTATAATCAATACATTCACTTGAGGTGAGTTTCATGGCCCCTATTTTACTTCTTTTAAATATTCTAGGGAGAATACATGCTCGTTTATAAATACGTTTACACGATTGTTTTCATAACTTGTTTACAAACTCGTTTACAAGATTGATGCAAAACTCGTTTACATACTCGTTTTCACACTCATTTACAAATCTCGAGGCGAGACACATTGCTTATTTTACTAAAGGACACAAGTACAATACTTTTTAATGTTTACCATAATTACGTAGTGTGCCTAAGTAGCAATAACCCACAAAGTCCACTATTATGAACTGTTAATTACATTGTGTAAGCGCGTGTAGTATAAATAGATCTATTTGGGATTGACATCCCCGTTCGGGTGAGTAGCTCTCACTAGTTTCGGCGAACCGAACTAACGGACGCATACCATATCGGATTTAGATGTTACGGGTTGACATCTACACGGGGCATTCATTGGCATTAAATTTCATACATTCAAGTCGTAGCGTCAATTTCATGATCTTAGTGCAATCGTGATTACATTTTGTGATATTGTACGTGTTACAATAGTCATATGTTTTAAATCTTGTGGTTCACACTACTTACATTGAACGTCACTTATTGTTAAATACTTGTCATCATACTGTGGTGAAGCAGTAGACACCAAAGTCTTTTGATCCTACATTTACATTTACATAAATCTATGAACTCACCAACTTTATATTGACACTTTTAAGGATGTATTTCTCAGGAGAATAAGATGCTTGAAGCAATTGATGTGCGTTAGAGTCCAAATTTTACAAGATTACATTCATGGATTTCTTTTTACATGCAAACTGTCAAATCTCATTGTATTATTTCAGTCTTACATTTTGATGCAACTTGGAACAAATGTTATAACAAGTTCAATTCCAATTAAATAAACGAGATTACTTTTCAAATGACTCATTTAGAGGTTATTCTCTTATATCTTGTGCAGATTGGTATCAGAGCCAAGTTATAGAGAACGAGGTTGCATATTTTACCTAGACTATAACCGTTTTCACAAACATTGCATCACATTAAACTTTTTCATATGCATATACACTACTTGCTTACTTGCGTACATGACTTAGATATATGCTTACCTTCTCTTGCGTATATTTTACACTTGTTTATATAAGAGTTATTTATATAAATACTAGAACTTTTCTCAAATACATTGTAAATGACACGATGGTCTTTAAAACTTTTTATAATTTTACATAATACTGTATTACATAACATTGAAACACGTCACAGTCCGCCAATCTCACTAATTACCTTACCATTCAACTTTGAGTTTAAACACTCGCCCCATACTATTGAAACACCTACGATATCTTGTAATCCATCGTCTAGAATCATATCGATCAATTGAAACACGACTTTAACCTGTCACCTCATAGTATTTCATCTTTGGAGCATGACTTTTAGAACTAGACTAATTTTATTACTCCTTTGATTTTGAAGAAAATGCCTCCAAAGAAAACTCCTATGACTGATGATGTTATTAAAGAATTGATAGACCAAGGCGTAACTGACGCGTTGGCTGATTATAAAGCAAACAGAAGCAGTGGTAATGGAAATGATAGCCACAATTCAGGAAGTGGCGGTGGAAGAACGCCGCACACTGCTCGTGTATGCACATACAAGGACTTCTTGAATTGTCAACCCCTGAACTTTAAGGGCATAGCAGGAATTGTAGGGTTAACTCAGTGGTTTGAAAAGATGGAATTTGTATTCCATATCAACAACTACACCGTTGAATGCCAAGTCAAGTATGTCACTTGTACTTTGCTTGGTAGTGCACTAACGTGGTAGAATTCTCACGTTAAGACTATTAGACATGATGTTGTCTATGGGATGCCATGGAGGACTTTAATGAAAATAATGACTGACAAGTATTATCCAAGGAGTGAAATCAAGAAACTGGAGATTAAACTGTGGAATTTGAAGGTGAAGGGTATAGATGTTGTGAGCTACTCACAACATTTTTAAGAATTAGCTTTGATGTGTGGGAGAATGCTTCTTGAAGAATCTGATCAAGTGGAGAAGTATGTTGGTGGACTTCCTAACATGATTCAAGGTAATGTAATGTTTGCTAAGCCAAAGACAATGCAAGAAGCGATCGAGCCGGCAGATGACTTGATGGACCAAAAAGTCCGTACCTATGCTGAGAAACAAGCCGAAAACAAAACAAGACTTGGTAGCAACTCAAGCGACAACAACGCACAACAACCGCCTTTCAAGAGGCAAGATGTAGCTAGGGCTTATGTTATTAGGGCTAGTGAGAAGGAGTATGCTAGAACTCTACCATTATGCAACAAGTGCAAGTTTCATCATAATGCCCCGTGCACTATAAAGTGCGCAAACTATAAGAGAGTCAGTCATTTGACAAGGGATTGTAGAAATCCTGTTGCTCCTAACAATCAAAGAACCTCACTTGCTATGAATCTGGGAATCATTCACTTCGTTCAAATAAAAGTTGTACCCGTACGGAATTCTTCTGTTTCTCAGTATGATCTATATCATCATCTCTATTCCCTTTATCAATTCTCCTATCCCACCTAGGTCTATGAATTTCTCTATCAATTCCATTACCTTATCCTTAGCCATGAGGTTCCAACATTTTTTCCTGAATTTTCGTAGGAGTTGTTCCCGGGCATACTCAAAAAAAAGGTTATTATACACCCCAACCCCGTCCCTTGGAAAGAAAAAGGTAGCACCGAAGAAAGGAAAGAGCGAGATGGTGGTTTTTGTTGTTCCCGCGAAGCGAGGATGATTCGACCAGCGAATGAAGTGGGTCAACTTTTTGTCTTCGGCCAAAAACTTTTTCTCGCTGGTCGAGCTTTCGACAAAAAAAGCGAAACGTATTCTCTTATCTAAGCTTCTTCCCTGTGCATTAGCTCCCCCCATGGTAGATGGTTCAAGCACGCCCGGTTCCACGAAATGATTGAGAACTACGACGGGGTCGAAATGCATTTGGTTCTTTGTCTTCAATAAGTATTGCATGACCGAATAATTCAAGGAAGGGCGCACCGCAGGGAGGGTCCTTTTTAGTGGATGACTCGTCGGGCTGTCGGAGGGGGACTTCTTTGACTTCTTTGAGAAAAAGAACTTGAATAACTTCGTTTTTCTGAAGGAGTCGTCATTTAGGAGGGCTATTTCATTTACAAGCCCGGCGTATTTCGGATGCTTGAAGGCCCCGCTGACCCGAAGTGATTTAGAAAGATTCTTCTTTATCGATGGTGATCGGTCATGGTATCCATAGCGTTGCTTCTTTTTCGGCCAAATCCGGATTTCGTTTTGCTTCTCCCGGTCGTCGAGCCTGATCGACTCGACTCTTTTCGCTGCCCCCCGGGCTCTCACTTCGTTTCGTTCTTCTTCTGTACCATCGCTTGAATGAAGACACCCGATCGGCCCGACTTTACCAAATGCCCACCACTGGCCCTTCCCCTTTCCGGGTCTGGATTTTTCGCGTCGTTTCTGTCGTCGTGGTCGACGGGGAAGAAAGAAATGAATGAATGTTCTTTTGGGAAAATGTAGAATAATACACCTACCGAGACGAAAGCCAAAGGTGAGTCTAGTAGGTGGACGTATCGAACCGAAATAAGATCTAAGATTGACATCTTGATACACTGATTTACCATAATAATAAATAGAGTCAATGCAGACTCCGCCGTGGGAAGAGCCGCTTCTTTCTTGCTTGATAGGGGGGCTTCCATTCACCAACGCAGACTAAAAGTGCTCTCCGAACCGTGCTGGATAGTCGCCCATCACACGGCTCTCAAACCCAACCTGTGGTGGATCCCGGGTGACAAAGTAAAAGCCTTTGATCCTTTGCCCCATACTTTGAGATGCTCCTCCCCGCCGATCAAGCGGCGACGCTGCTCTTAGCTTTAAGCCGCTATCGTTCGGTTCGGATAAGTCAAGTCCCTTCGGTCAGTTCGCTCAGGTGATCCTCCCTTATCTTCCCTAACGTTCAGAGTTGTTCTGGTTTGAGAAAGGAGCACCGGCCGAGCGCCCTGAATGAATAAGAAATTGACAGCAGAGGTAATTGCAAATTCTTATTCGAACGAGTTGAAGCTAACAACATGTCGATTACACACCGGGGGTTGCTAAGAACTGAGGGACAATGCCCCTCTAACCTAAGTGGGCCTACCTGCGAAGCAACTGGTACTTGAGCGGGCGGGGGGGGGGGCGGTTTGGTTTCGTGCAAGGCCCTCGCAGCAGGAAGAGGCAGTTGTCATTTGAAAGAAAACGCTCTTTGTTTGTATAAGGTTCCAAACCTCCGCACCCTGATGAAAAAGCCCTTTCTTTTCTATCTTATTAGTAAAGCCTAAACGTCCTTATTGAAGCCTAGCTAACGAGAAATAAAAGCGATAACGCACCTTTCCTAAGATTAGAATCGAAATAGAAGAGAAGGCCTTTCTTTCTCAAAGTCAACTTTCTCCCTTCCCTTCTTGCTTTAGAAAGATTGCAGCTAGCGTGCTGGACTAATATAATAGAAAGTCAAGGCTCTTCTCCTGTTCTACGAATCTACAACTCTCTTTACTGAGCGAGACTCCATCTATATCCCTACTAGTGGTTATTCTTTCCAGGCCATTTGTTTGACAGCTTAAACTAGACCCCACTTTCGATTAGATAGGTTTCGGTCTTAATCAAGATAGGTCAAGGGCGCGTCGGAACGGTCGGTAGCTACTTAGTCTCATCCGAGAGTCTAATCTCCTTGTACTGCTTTTTTTTCTTTTTCAAAGAAAAAAGGTCGATTTAGGCTCCTTCCCTTCCACCGCATAGCTGCGGTAGCAGGTACTACGAGCCCTCTGTCCCACGCATTTAACCGGCTCGCGTGGTTCACCGGTTCCACCGAAAACTCTCATTTGTTGAAGCGGAGCATAGTGCGCTTTAGGCGCCGAGCGAGAAAGGTCTCTTCTTTCGTTTCGGTTTATTCACTGATCTGAAACTTAGCACTTGTTTTCTTATTGATTCCAGGGGCGGTGGCGTTCTTGAATGAAGTCTATCCGAACCGAATTAGCACTTCTCAGATCAGGTGAGGCCTCTCCAGCGGAGCTGGGCGCCGGGGCCCTGGCTGCACTAGCGATTGGCACATAGGGGAGTGGTTGCCCGGCTTTCTCGGCCTGGTATCCTGCACCTCGCGTTCATGATATCTACATTCAACTGTGCCCCGGAGACACGGTCGAAGCACGCCCGCCCAGTGTGCTTCTTTCACGACATGCTCTGGTCCCGGGTGTCTTCCAGTGGTCTTCTAGCGTTAGAAGAAGTCGTGTCCGTCCCGGACATCTGCAACGCCCTTCCCCGCCTTTTTTTATATGGGGTGAAGGAAAAGACTGACCCCTTCGGTGACTTTCGCGGTCGCCCTCACTGAACCGACTTGAATCTGAACTACGATTCAGATCAAGTCTTACCGAAATCGGATTTCCTTTTCGTGCCATATGCGCTTAGACTTGACTTTTTTCCCTTTTTTATTCCCGGTCCAATATTAGTTCTCGAAGATCTTCGTTTCCGTGTAGAAGCAAACTCTCCAAATTGATGACCTCCTTCAGTGATCTTACAACGAACAGGAGTTTTTCCATTGTAAATTCGTACGGAGCAATCAACGAATTCCGGCAAAATAGAAGAAGATGTGACCCAATTTTCCTGTTCAAAAGAAGATCTCTCTTCTTCTTCATTCTCAACAGGAATGCATCAAAAAAAACTGCCCTTCCATATAGATCGTCGTGGCATGAACTCAGAATTTCTTCGCTTCGATTCCGCCCCTACTTCAATTAAAGCTAGCTCCTACTCCTCCTTCATCGTCGTTGGTCCTTTTTTTACATTGTATAGTGAGAAAGCTCACCTCTGCCTTTAGACGAGATCTTATATATGATTCTCGTAAACCCTAGGAGCCTCTTTTCCTTCTGCCCAGCTCCCCGAAAACAACGTTCGACTTGCATGTGTTAAGCATATAGCTAGCGTTCCTTCTGAGCCAGGATCAAACTCTTCTTTTGACTAGACTATGAAAAAATAAGGGTTCTATTCTATCTGGTAGAGTCAACAGAATGGAGTTCCTTGTCTGTAACTCAAGAAAGTGCATCTCTTTCTCTGCCATTCCTACTTTCTTGATAGTTATAACCTATTAAGAAGGTAGGTTCAGTCCAGGAGGCTAGTTTGAAATGAAACCCGGACTCGCTGAGGTTCACACACCTTTCTTTATGAAATTACACAGCAAGCTGGAAGCTTGGTACTAATAGCCTCTAGAGTATAGAGGGGCTATGGAGAGGCGCGCAACTGTGCTTCCTCGCTTCGCCAAGAAAAGCACTTCTTCCTGGTTGAAGGGCGCGCTACAGGCCTACGCTTGTTCCTGCGCGAGAATTTCCGGCGGCCGTATCTTGCTCCTTTCTTTCGCCTCAGTAGTGAGCGCTGCTAGATCTGATTCAACTTAATATGGGACTTGGATAGCTAGAGCTAGGAGGAAGGGGCGTGAGATAGGCTTCTAGTCAACCGATTAAGACTACTACTTCTTTCTAGTAGACACTAGAGCGATGGACTGTGAGAGGAAGCAAGTGAAAGTTACTACACGAGGAAGTCAAGTGAAGGCAAGGACGAAGGAGATGAGTTTACAGACTCTGGAGTTGGGGCTCGTTCTCATTGATACTGAGGGAAAGACTTGTGTGATGGATGCTCTTGATGCCACTTGACTTGCTTCTTCCTTCGTTAACATCAAAAGGGAGTGTATTAAAGAGAGTGAAATTGAATGGTAGTTTAGCTCACTCTGAAAGGATATCTGCTTTGGCTGAGGTGCCTGTGAATGGGAATGAGCCCGCAACCGGGACTCTACATACAGAATAAGGCAACCTATCTCAATCAGCTAGAGCCATTGCAAGTTCATCCACTACAAGCTTACCGGACTAGAGATCCTATCCCTCTCTACCTTACCAGGACTCTACCTAAGGCCTAAGTAAGGCCGACTGAGTCAACGAGTTAAAGAGGACAACACGAAACAAAACAAAAGAACAGCCCGTACTCTCTATCTATCCAATTTCTTACTGAACTTTACTTATCTCCGAAATATCCACCATACTGCGATGGGACTGAGTCTGATCGATTCGGCTAGATAGCTCAGAGTTAAGGGGTGTAAGGGGAAGGAGTGGTACCATTTTCATCTAAGCAAATTGAGAAGACAGAAATATCGTAAGTAACAATCGCGCAAAAGCCATAGCACAAGTTCTTTTTTATCATTTGAATTTCTCGAAAAGTCTTTATTTCATTGACATGTCCGATACCATCTTAAATTATACCATCCAACTTCTTTCGGGGTTAGCGTTACCCGCGGCTCTCCAAATCTTAGCCAGCTGGCGAGTCGCTCTCTAGTTAGTATGCTAGAGGGGATTCTGAAGTCTTCTTTAGACTGGGGTAATGGCACTTTATTAAATCCTGCCCTATCGCTACACATGATCTGTTTACTTACTGTTATGCCGCTAACGCGCCCCTTTGTCAAATAGTCAACTTCCGATCGACTTCTGCCGGGTTGGTTGCTTGCTTCCAAAGCCCTAAGCAAGAGGTTACATACTGTCCTGTCTTGAACGAGAACGCGAACTAACGGTCAATAAAATATTGTAAAACTGTTTGACGAATTAGTTAAAAATGAAGCTTAATAATGTAAAATCATATAAAAATAAATCAAACTAAGGGGGCGTTTGTTATCTCGAATGAATAACTTTAGGATTTACTTTATGATTTAGTCTAAAAATATGGATTGTGCATTGATATAGTGGCCATTTGAAAAAATGGCAATGAAGATAATATTGAAGTCCGAAGTCATAGAAAATGAAAGATGCAGAAAATTCCACGTCTCATATTTACATAAATAGACAATAATTTTTTAAAACCCCATTACTTAGCCTACTTTTTTAGATGCCAACATATTTGATTTCACGTGGGCCAATCTCAACCCAAACTTCCAACCAAACGCTAATATTTAAGCTAAATCTAAATCTGAGTGATGAGCCCTTCATACCAAACGAATCTTAAATTCATATATATTTTTAGTTTTGTCATGATAATTGATTGCATAATTAAAAGTATTTAAATAATTTAACAAAAAACTTTTATATAAAAATAGATAGGAAAGTCTGATTAAATTTACTATATTAACTTTGTTTGAAATTTTTATTACAAACTTTTAAAAAAAACTTTAATTAATTAGTAAGAGTAAAACTGTTATTCTGTCAAAAAGTAAAAAAAACAGTAATAAATAATTTATACACTCTAGAATTTGATTCGGACACTCAAAACTATGCATCGAACAGTTGTTCAGTGTATCCATTGTGCTTTAAAAGATTGTACATTGGAGTGTTTCAATCAAAAATTAAAGTGTACCGATCAATTCTCATAATTTTAGGACTGAGCGAGCAGCAAATAAAACTTAGGGCTTGTTTGTTAAAATATTCCATTAAGTTATGTTTAATTAAAAGACGACTTAATGTAAACACCCTCAGTTTTATTACTTAATATTTTCAGTTATATCTCTTTCTATTAAGTCACAAACAAATAATTTTCATATGACTTAATAAATTCATTTTGTTTCATATTAAAAATCAATTACGTCGTATTCAAACACCATCTTAGTTTATAAACAAAAGACTACAAAGCCAAAGACATCAATGTCTTTAATAATATTGTGAGGAGAGGACGAAAGTGGGTTCAACAAGTTTTGGGTTAGTGCACGTGTCTTTGTCGGTCGTCGTTTTTGTTATCGGGTT
Organism: Tanacetum coccineum; assembly: GCA_026074375.1. NCBI lineage: Eukaryota > Viridiplantae > Streptophyta > Magnoliopsida > Asterales > Asteraceae > Tanacetum > Tanacetum coccineum. The sequence goes on from BQNB010008206.1 coordinate 9,466, forward strand.
TTATACTTTCCTTATGGTTTTTGGGTATAAATATTATTTATTTATATATAAATTAAACGAAACGAAGGCCTCCTAGCCTTAAAATTATTGTAGTCCAAATCGTTGTTGTTCGGTTGGTTTTGCTGCTGCTGCTGCTGCTGTTGTTAAATAAACAAATATATTATTTAATGGATGATAAGGTTGAAATTAAGGAAGAAAAACAATTGGAATCTGAAGAAGAAGAAGAAGAAGAAGATTATGAGCAATTGGTTAAGATAATGTCACCTGTGGCTGCTAATTGGATTGAGAATGGTTTGGTTAAAGGGGTTGTGATTATTGATGATGACGTCTTGCTGCTTTATGATTCTAAATCTTTATTTAACTCCAAGTTTAAGATTGTTGATGAAGATCACAAAGTGATGTTTAAGAATAATTATAATAATAATACTAACAAGGGGAAAAGGAGAAGGTATGATAATTTCCAAGTTTTTGATGTTTGCCCAATTTGCTTTGAACCTTGGACTAGTTCTTACGAAAATCATCAACTTTGGTAATCTCTCTTTCTACCTGTTTTATGTTACCTTATATGTTTCCATCCCATATTAACCACATACTCTATATGTTTTAACCTATGATCCCACATCGGCCAAGTATGAGATTAGTTGGTAGTTGACAAGTCTAGGTGTCCCCTCCTCTTACAAGCTTGCTTTTTGAGTGAGTTCTACACTTAGATTTATGAACCGATACGAGCTTGATAGGTTCATGTTCAAGGTTGAAGCCACTTGAACCAATTTAACCAACAATCTTTCCTACTCCCTCCGTCCCATAATTATAGCCCATGTTTCCTTTTTTGTTTGTCTCAAATTAATTGTCCACGTCCAAAAATAGATAAGAAATTTTTAGTACCCTAGATTATTAGAGGTGGAGAATAGTACCTTCAATTTGGCTAAGTGGAATTTTTAGTACCCTAGACACATTTGACATGATCACATGACAATCATGTGAGCCCATCCCGTTAAGATTTTAACAGAGGACGAGTAAGCAATGCCAAATAACAAGATAAAATTCTAGAGTAATTGTTCTCCACACCAGTTTTGTAGCCTTGATGAGCATTATCTGTTTGATCCTTGGTCAGATTTTCTTTTGAATTGTATGACAAATCAAATATAACCTGATTATAAAAACGACGAATCAGTATATCAAATAGAACACATGCATGATCATATAAACTTTTTAAAAATGGGTATGTTTGGGCTGACCACATTCTTTGTTCTTTTTAAAAGAAGTACGCATACTTAACTTCAGATTATGCTTACATTACAACAATAATCTGAATATTTGCATATAATAATTTACGTAACTTTCAGCCCATTTGACATGTTCCTTGTTAGCTACAATATATTTTTTAATATGACCCATTTGAGATTGAAAACGACCTGTTTATATGTAAATGGGTTTAAAACTTCAAATGACACCTCTAACAGCAATTGCCAATCGATTAAGCTAGGTTTTATATGACCCATTTGAGTCGTTGGAGATACAATACAACACAAATCAAGTAAATCGGTTGTCTCTATTTTTCATAATTAACAAATTGATTAAAATGATCATGTGACAAGAATCACAAGTGAAGCAGATGCATTATCCAACACGTCTAGATAGATGTTCAACAACCAAAAGGATACATACATACATATGCATATCATAAGACATTTGTTTTCGCCTCCCTTCGATTTAATATTGCAAGTCTGCAACTATATGTACAACATTCATTGGACCACATCCAATATTATGAGAATACGTTGTGCTTCATAGATGCTCCAGGTTACATGCGATTGGAGTTTTTGCCTTCAAGGGTCTTTGATTTTGATTGATATATGATTTTGTACCAAAACATAACGTGTTATTTTTCCTCCATTAAATCTTAACGGGTTTGGCTCACATGATTGTCATGTGAACATGTCAAGTGTGTGTAGGGTACTAAAAATTCCACTTAGCCAAATTGAGGGTACCATTCTTCACCTCTAATAATCCAGGGTACTAGAAATTCCACTTAGACAAGTTCAGGGTACTAAACTGCATTTTGGCCTTTAAGAAAAACATCATCTTAAACTACATGTTTTTTGTCGGTGGACTATAATTATGGGACGGAGGGAGTATTGAGTAGGAAATCTGATGCGTCTTGTTTGTTTTCAAAGTCAAGCATACATCTTAGACCACCAAGATGTTTAACCGTGCAATCAGTTACATCGAACGATCGAAATAAGGATTGTAGATCTAGTAAAGAATGAATCGAAGTAGCTTCACCAACCAGAACATTTTGAAGCCATTCGGTCTGATTCGTCGACGTCACAAAGCTTGCCATGGGTATTGGAAGCGGTTTTGAAACTCCTTGCCAGGACTTAGGACATCTTTCAAACTTGGCTATGTTTGCAATAAGCTTAAATTTCCTGATGGTAATTCCATTTAGCTAATTCTCAAGTCCTTGCACATCTCCAACATGAGAAAAATGAGCAAATCCAAACCTTTTACCCAATTTACTCAGCTTTTTAGCAATGTACACATGAAGTATCTCTCCACATTCTGCAAACAAGTCATGTAGGCTGGTCTTGCACGAACTCCGCCGGGAAGTTTGTGATAAAAAAATTCACCACCTTCTTATCAAACTTCGTCTTTTCTTCCGCTTCACCTTCTCCTTTCTCGTCCTGCACTTCATCTTGCTGACCTTCAATGGCTTCGTTGGTAGGGGTGTTAGTGTGTAAAGGATTTGGGTTACTGGTGGTTTTTGTGGGTGGTGCTTGGGGATGAGTGGTCCAGCTGGTTGGTATGGTGTAAATGGGTTCTTTAAATTTTGAGAGAAAAAGTCAAAGGGTCTTACGTATATATTCTAGTTAGTGAACGTTTAATTTACACTTATTTTTTTACTGCAGTTCTCTTCCTTGTGGGCATATGTATGGAAGTTCATGTATAGACAAATGGCTTCAACAAAGTTCCTCTAGGAAGGTGCTTTTTTTTCCATTGCCTATGTCTAATCTAACATAATAATATTTGATATTTTTGAAATTATTTTTACTTACTTTTTCGTCTTAATGAATCAATAAACTGTTGACAGTGCCCTCAGTGCAACACCGCTTGTGCGTTGACGGATGTTAGACCTCTTCATGCAACTTGCCTTTCGATTTCTAAGCACAAGGTAATTAGTCTTCCTTTGTTTTACTACCTTATTCTAAAATAAGTTTCTAAGTAGGCAAACAGTTTTAGATATGTGCAATTATAAGTTATACTATGTAGTAATTAAATTCCAAACATCCCTTTTAAAATGCAGAAGGCATCATCATCACCTACTACGAGGCACTTTCCATTCACCAAAGAGGGTTATCGTGCATTGAAGGTTTATGTATGGCAACGGCGGCTTGTTGCTTTGCGATTGACTCGCGTTTCTTCGAACTGGCATGATGAGGTTATCGAACGTGCAAAAGATGTAGCTGATCGGTTGCGTTTTTTAGCGGAACGGCATTTGGAATTATCAAAATATCATACTTGTGCTCATGGACCGCAAGCTGACGCATTTCTAGAACGTGCTGATGCATTGAAACAACGGATGTTTCCGTTGGCTCGTAGGGCTGAAGCATTGGAACAACGGGCTGAAGCATTGGAACAACGGGCTGAAGCGTTGGAACAACGGGCTTGCGCATTCCGTCGCCTGAACAAAGCATATTTAGCATGTATCGATTATTTTAAAGAAATGTGCAAAAGGCTTGATTTGGATGCGGTCTTAGTAGAATAAATGATATACAACAGTTTTGGGATTTGAGTTTAACCTACAATGTGGTCTAAGTAATAATAAATATAAAACCGGATGATGTTTATTTAACCATCCTCACCTTTCTTTTGTTAAAAGATTACCTCCGTAAATTATATTAATGACAAAATAAAATACAAGTGGTATGTAAGTGGTATGCGGCTGAAGCGCCAAGCTAAAAGCCTGAAAAAACCAAAGTATTTAGCTTGAAAAGACCAAAGTAATTTATGACATGCCATAAACATTAAGAATTCTAGCTACAAAATAAGCTAACAAAACCGAACAAACTAAAAAAAAGAAAAAAAGAAAGAGACCATGTCAACCAGTCCCTATCAACTGTCACACCCTCAAACGGGCCTGGACGGAATACGTGTCCGAGGGCGTGACGTCATCGTACTTCGAACACAAGGCACAAGAGAACGACCGCTAATGGACGTTTTGAAAATCATAACTCATTGTTATTTAAAAATAGATAAGATTTACAATCATAATCAATACCAAATCCATTCAAACCAGTCAAACTGTTTGAATTTCAAAAGTGGAGAGGCCATGGCGATTTCAAAAGATTCTCTTCATTTGATCGATCTTCTTTAGCCTGTTTGATTATCATTCATCAAATAACGCTAGATTAAGTGTACTAATCTGATTAAAGCTCCCTGAAGTCATAGATCAGATTCGACTATTTTTTAGGGTTAGGGTTTCGGATTTTTCGATCCTCTAATTCTGATAGAATATCATTCATATTGATTTTGAGTTTTTAGGTTGGGTTCTTTTTGATCGGTCCTTAATTGTTCTTATATTTGATTTCGACATAATCAATTAGGTTTTTGGGTGTTCGATTACTGTTCTCATTGGTTTTTTCAAGAATAATTTTTCCATTCCTTTTTCTTAGTGGCGGCTAGATGCTCGCAGTATCGCGACCACACACGGATTGATCTCCAAATCTATTTTCGTTATGAATTTCCCGGACAACACTACATCAAAAGATTTATGAGGTGTGTAAAGTTATGGGACAGTTGTTGAGTTTTCATCCTGGTACGCAATCGAAAGCGGGGGGAATTAAAAAAAAAAAAGGGCTTCGTTTGTTCATTTATTAAGGTTGATAATGTAGATCGACTTGTGTAACCTGTGCACTTAATGATTGGCCGCTGCATTTTTTTTTTTTTTTTTTTTTTACCCAACGCAATGTTGCTCGGTTTGATCGTCCTCCAATCCACTCCTCTCGGCCAAATATTTTAACTAGACCTACTGCTAATGGGGCTTCTTCATTTGCTTCGGTTTTAAAAGGTAACCCTAATAATTTTAATCATATAGCCTCGTCTCCTGCCATGGTCTTGGGATGATAATTTTGTGTGGTGGAACTGACCTTGATAATTTTGTTATGGGGGAAGTCCAAGGATTTTTCTTTCAATATAATAACTTACGCGTTCTTTTATCGAATGAGGGTTTCCAGCATGTGAGGCTTGCGTATTTGGGTGGCCTATGGGTTATGATTGAGCTGACATCAGTCCAGACCAAAATGAGATTTATGAAACATGTTGGTGTTGCGTCTTGGTTTAGTCAATTATGTAAGGCACAGCCGGATTTTGTATCTAGGGAGCGGATTATTTGGATTGATATAGAGGGAGTCCCTCTATACTCCTGGTCGCGACCTACTTTCTCTAAGATTGGGTCCCGTTGGGGTGAGATGATAGAACTTGAAGATAACAAGGAGGATTGTTTTGCTCGTAAAACGTAACTCTGTATAAGACAAACTTGAGACATATTCTTGAGAAATTCAAGATTATTGTTCGAGGCAAAAAATTTGTTATAAGAGCTAAGGAGTTATTCGTCTGGTCTTCGACGTTTAATGATAATAAGGAAGTTGATGATTATTCTGAGGACGATTCCGTTAACGGCGCTGAAGAGATAAATGGTGACATTAGTAAGCAGATGAACTTGGACGATGAAAGTGATATTGAAGGTGTGTCTGATACAGTTTTTGATGATAAGGCTGATTCTTTGGGGCATGAACATACTCAGAATCTGTCACCCAACGAGAAGTGGACTTCTAGCGATCCATTTAACCTTCACAATTTCTTAATAAACGAGACAAAGGCGAGCAAATTCTGGTTGGATTCAGTATTCCTTTCCACCTGGATTTACACCTGAAGAGAATTCCAACCATGTTGATGCACAGATGTCAAGTATGGAAAATTCTTTGTCTAAACGTCGCTCGGAAGGTCTCAGTTCTCGCGTTTTGGAGGATGCTCAACCCCTTAATGAACATGCTTCCCCTAGTATCGATTCCAAAAAAAAAAAGCAGGTGGCTCGATATTAGAGGTTATAGACGATATGATTAAAGTTGGCCAATCTATGGGTTTCAGTTTTTGTTTAACTATGGAAGGATGTATGAATGACATGGAGAAAATTATTGGATCACAAGGAGCTCACGGTGGTTTCAAATGAATTGTTTATCTTTAAACGTTCAAGGCCTAGGATCCAAGGCTAAGAAAGATTGGATTAAGGAGTTAAACAATAAACACAAGGTGAATTTCCTTTCTGTTCAAGAAACCAAGTTGGATTGTTTTCTGATATGGATGTTAAAGTGTTATGGGGTAACTATAATTCAGTATACTATTAGCGAAGTAGTTGGAATTCTGTGGTATTTAATGTGTATGGGATTCCAAAGTTTTCCCGTAAAGAGCATCATGTTGTCTCGGACAATTTGTGTTGCTTTATATGAGGTCATGGGTTTTCTAATCAGGCGAAGTACTTTGTGATTGTCAATCTATTGCCCCGCAGTCTATCACTAGCAAGCTTTCGCTATGGAGCTACATTGTCGTCCCTTATCAGCCGGTTGAAATGGTCATTGTATGGTATATGGGCCGAGATTTATTGAATTAGATGCATGGAGGATCGTTTGGGTTCAGTGTACAATGCGCAAGGTGCTAATGAATTTAATAGTTTTATATCAAACTCGGGGCTCGTTGAAATCCAATTGGAAGGGTACTCTTTTACTTGGTCTCTTCAGTCGGCTAAGAAAATGAGTAAATTAGATCGTTTTTTGTTTCGATGGTTTACTCTCTTATCCCTCCTCGTTCGGTATTTGCTTGAAAGAGACCTCGTCGATCAAAGACCAATCTTACCTTCGGGAAGTGGTCCACCGATTATAGGCCTTCCCCTTATTCTGGTTTACCACTTTTGGTTAGTTTACAGGCTTCGATCAAATGTGTTGGAAACTTGGAATAATATTGATCTTAGATGATAATAATAAGAATGGGTCGATCAAGAAGAAATTAACAAATCCTGAAAAGGAGTACGTTCATTGGTTAATGATTGCAAAAAGAATCATCTGGTCGTCTTGTGGATCTCCGTTCCAAGGCTGTGTCAATGTTGACATAAGTATATGGTATCAAGGGGGGCGTAAATGATGATATTCTTCTGACGCGGTTAGATTTATTAAAAAAAATATATGATATTAAGTCTTTCGACGCTCGTGACTATATGCAAAAGGCTAAGATTCAGTGGGCTATTGAGGGCGATGAAAACTCAAATTTTTTTTCATGTAAGCATTAATCAAAACTGGCGAATTTGGCTATTAAAGGTGTTATGGTTGATGGCGAATGGGTGGATGATCCCTGTCCCCGTGTCAAAAGAAGATTTCGTGTTGCATTTTGCTAATCGTATTTCGAGCCCCGGCTGCCAACAGATGTAAACTTAACTATACCTTCCCTAATCGATTGTCTTCTGATCAGTTGGACATGTTGGAGAGTCCGATCTCCAGAGATGAAGTGCGTAATGCTGTGTGGGGCTGTGGAGAGAATAAATCTCCTGGACCAGACGGGTTCACTTTTGAGTTTTTTCGAAAGTTCTGGGACACTTTAGGATCTGATTTTTGTGCTGCTGTGGAATGGTTTTTTGATCATAGTTCATTTTCTAGAGGATGTAACTCCTCTTTCATTGCTCTCATTCCGAAAAACCATGATCCTAAGTTCGTAAATGATTATCGTCCAATTAGCTTGATCGGGAGTCTTTACAAGGTTGTCACCAAAATTAAAGCCACTACGACTATTCGTCATCATCTCGGTACTTATATCGGATGTTCAAACGGCGTTTCTTCCTAATAGGCAAATTCTTGATGGCCCGTTTATCATAAACGAATTACTTTCTTGGTGCAAGCATAAGAAACAACAAGCCATGGTGTTTAAAGTTGATTTTGCCAAGGCTTATGATTCGATAAGGTGGGATTTTTTAGAAGATGTGCTTAGAGCTTTTGGTTTCGGTTCTAAATGGTGTTCGTGGATTCGGGGTTGTTTACACTCTGGTATGGCTTCGGTCCTCCTTAATGGTAGTCCAACGTCCGAATTCCAATTTCATTGTGGGTTGAAGCAAGGAGATCCTTTGGCCCCATACCTTTTTATCTTAATTATGGAGTCTCTTCATCTTTCGTTATCTAGGGCCATCGAGGCGGGGATTTTTAAGGGCATCAAAATTGGTTCGTCTCTTAATATTTCCCATCTTTTTTATGCGGATGATGCGGTCTTTATTGGTGAGTGGTCTATTGCTAATCTATCTGGTATTACTCACATTCTTCATTGTTTTTCTTTGTTGTCCGGCCTCTCGATCAATCTTAAGAAAAGTCACCTTCTTGGAGTCGGGATTCGAAGTGAGGATGTTAATGCTGCAGCTTTATATTTTGATGTTCGACATGAAAACCCCTTTGTAAATACTAGGGGTGATGATTGGAGGTAATTATCCGACCTTCAGGCATGGGACGATACATTGGTAATCTTAAGCTCGGCTATCTAATTGGAACTTAAAACTTTATATGTTGGAGAAGACTATACTCCTTTTAAAGTCGGTTCTTGGGTCGACGCCTATTTAAAAATAATTGGTCCATCTATTAGGTGTCCTAAGTCAGGTGTTACAAACGATGAGTCCATACGTAGAAATTTTTTCAATGGGTGTTCAATGCGACGAGAGGAAAATAGTGTGTATCAAACGGTCCAAGTTCTTGCGTCCAAGAATATGGAGGTTTAGTGTCTCAGTTTTTTTATGCTTTAAATAGGTGCTCCTTTTCAAATGGGTTGGAGAATCTATCACGGGATAATACATTGTGGTGTCTCTCATCATGTCTAATTGCATGGCTCTCACAATATAAAATTATACTCCGTTTCGTTACTCGCCTTGGAAATCCCTTATTCGTGAGGTGCATAAAGCTTAAAGATCGTAAGGTGTTGACCTGATTTCGCACTGTCATATTCGTGTGGGTAATGGTTTACGCACGCAATTTTGGAATGAAGTTTGGATTGGTGACACTCAACTTCGTGTTAGGTTTCCACGAATTTATGCTTTGGAGATTAATAAAGATTGTACGGTGGCTGATAAACTGCAATTCTCGGTTACCTCTTCTCTTCGTCGTTCTGTTAGAGGAGGGGTTGAATCTTCTCAATTAGCTCTTCTTCAAACATATATTGAAGGGACATTGTTGTCTAATATGGAGGATAGATGGGTGTGGGATTTAAAGAATTAAAACACACAATGCGAATAAATACAAACAGAATTTAAATGATTAGATTACACTAAACTAATTAATTATTGGTTAGAAATACTGATAAGAATAAGGTTTAATTATTTCACTCCCCGGCAACGGCGCCAAAAACCTGATGTGCTGTGGTGTAAGGTCAATTATTTGATTATCAAGTTTTACATTTATATTTAGCCGACAAACCTAAAACAACACATTAACGAGCAGTGTACCCGGTCAAGATGGAGTTCACGATAAGTAGGGTGTTGAACACTAAGAGTGGAAATTTAATCCTATATTCTATCAGAATTTTAATTAGTCTATTTACTGGTTAAACCTATGCTACGTACGTTGTCTAATGAAATAGGGGGTTTAGCCTGAGAGACTGGCATAGGTTTGGGGATGACAAATACCAATTTAATACACAATAAACACAAAAGATGAAGATTAGAAGATAGAAAAGCGGTACAAGCCAAATGATAGAAAACTGTATTAGCCATATTGTCACACCCCCAGAAGGGGCCTGGACGGAATACGTGTCCGAGGGCGTGACTTCATCATACTTCGAACATAAGGCACAAGAGAACGACCACTAATGGACGTTTTGAAAATCATAACTCGTTGCATTATTTAAAAATAGATAAGTTTTACAAGATTTAAAAGAATGTAAACATTTGCGGAAGCATAAGTAAAATGTAGCAGAAGCATAATTTAGTTTTAAAAGATAGCGGAAGCGAAACTTATGTTTTCAAAAGACAACGAGTATGATAATTTGATAAGTCTTGAAATAGGGTACCATATTGCACGTAGACTCCACATAGCACGCCAAGAAGTCCAAAGCTATTCACCTGAGAAAAACATGCTAAAAACGGTCAACATAAAGTTGAGTGAATTCATAGGTTTAAGTAAAACATTTATGAGGATAAAAAACGTTTAGTGAATACAGCTTCACTCAAATGATTATGAAAAGTGTTTAGTAATTGGAAATGTTTAACTAAAGTAGTGTGAACCACAAGATTTCAAAGCATATATGACAATCTTAGCAGTTTACGATTTCACATACAAAGCACATGTGACCGTTATAACAAATACAACTTCACATGCAAGTAATTATTGTTGCGCTAAGCTCATGACACCGATACTAATAAAGTAGGGCATATCATATCATGTCACATAGTATTCCTGCCCTTAACTGGTGTCCCAAACCAAAGACCACCGCAACGCACATCGACATGACATATATCCGTTTATTCTTCGTTAAGTGGAACCAAAGCAGATAGGGGTAATTAGTATCAATAGATCTATTTACGCATTCGCGCTCACTTAACCAATCCAATTGGTCATAGGTGACTAACGGTTCATGATAGTTCGGGCAATAGTGGTTTGTAGCAAAACTTAGGTAACACATAAACATGAAATGATAACAGAAAACACTTGTGTCCAATGTAAAAGTAATCAACGTTTTCGTAAAAGCTTAAAGCAATAAGTAAAAACGAGTGTGATATCAATCATGTAACGAGTTTGTAATCAACGTATAAATGAGTTTGAAATTCAGTAACGTAAACGACTTTGTAAACGAGCATGTTTCTCACCCCAAAAGTAGTAAAGTATATGTAAAATAAGTAAAATTTGGGGCTATGAACTCACCTTGATGTTGCAGAGCAACTAGCAAAAATTAAATTAATAAGCACAACACAAACAGAAAACGGAACGGCTCGACCAAGAAGATGCAGCTTAACTTAACGGCTAAGTCCCACTAGCTTAGGATGACGAATTAGGGTTTTCCGATGGATGAGTAAGTCAACGCGACACATTGATAAAGGATTTGGATTTCATGTTGTAAGAGTTTGGTGGTTGGTTAAATAAAATAAATCGAAAAGCAAACGCAAAGTGTGTAATATATTTTGTATATATATTAAAATATGAAAAAGAAACAATTATATAATTCATATGGTGAATTATATAACAAAGACAAACAACCAAAAGAATAAGTCGCAATATATAATACTTTACAAGTATTATATAAGAAACGTGAGAAAATAATGGTAACAATTAATTCGACACGTTTTCATAAATCACCAATTAAATTAATAAAACGTTCTTGCATAAAAGTAAACACACGTTTTAAAGTTAAGAATTAAGTAAACGATGTTTTAAAAGTTTCTACAAAATTTATGGTTTATCTTTTAGTAGGAATAAATAAAATAATATTTTATAAATTTGTATTTCGTTTCCTTTTTAGCTAAAATGGTTGTCTCGTTTGTAAAAGTATAGTTTTCGATTATTCACCGGATTATTGTATAATTAAAATTTTATAATCTTAAAACTATATAACTTTATCCATTTATCGGGTTATTGTATAATTACAGTTTAATAAATATAAGAATATATATAACTTTGTCCTTTTATCGGATTATTAAGATAATAGAGATTTAAGTAAAAATTTACTAAGTATAGAAATTTTTATAAATTTCGGCATGACCTTTTCGTTTATACGACGTTTCCCATATATATAAATTTCAATGTTTTCCACTTTTTTTTATCAATCTATGTTGCAAACATCCGTGTGTTATAAATATATATAAATTTAGATGAAATCAAACAAACAATTAAAAAGACAAATATAACCGAACACGCCCTTGGGTGTTAACTGCCGAAACAAACGCACCCTAAAGCTGTAAAACGGTGAACCAAACACACCTTATACGTACTGTTTTGCAGCCAACCAAACGTACCCTTGTTTGGGGCTGCTAAAACCAAATGCACTCTACTCGGCTAAAACAAACGCACCCTAACTGTCATTAAACAACAAAACAAACACACCCTTATGGCGGCAAGACAGCAAACCAAACACCCTTATAAGTAGAAAATAACAAGCAAACCAAACACCCCGGTTTGGCAGTAGAACGCAGAAACAAACACCCCTATTTGGGCGTGTTTTTCAGTCGGGTAGCCAAGATCGAGAAAACTAAACAAGTTAGCTACAAGCCCGACACCTTGAGGTGCGGCTGTGGTGATATCGACCCAACCAAACACCACTTTTGTGGTGTTTTCGGCTGCAAACAAACACCCCTTATACACGTTTACAAAACCAAACGCACCCTAAAATAAGAAAACCAAACGCAACCCTTGGTTGGTTTAAAAAAAACCAAACAAACGCACCCTGGTGGAAGGAGTTGGTGGTGGTGACGAGTGGTGGTGGGGCTGAGGTGGTGTCGCGGTGATGAGGGTGGCGGTATTGGTGATGTCGACTGTGGTGGAGATGGTGACGAAAGTGGGAGATGACGAGGGTGGCGAAGTGGTCGTCGTGGAGATGGTGTGGTGGTGATGGGTGGCGTCGTGGTGGGGTGGATGCGACGGTGAAGGTGGTGTTGATGTTGAAGACCGACGGTGGGTGGCGTGGTGGTGAGGACGACGCGGCTGGTGGGGATGTAGTGACGATGGTGATGATGGTATGGTGGGATGGAGATGGTTGTTGACCGGAGTTGGGTGGCCGGAGGTCAGCCGGAAAACTCGCCGGAAAAGAGGGGGCGCCGGAAATCGAGAATATGTGTGTGTGGTGCTAGTTTAAAATGAGAGAAACCCTATTAGGGTTTGTTTATATACTAGGAAGTATTAAAACAAAGTGTACATTGCACAATACTTGAGGGTGCTGCTGTAAATTATTACTAGAGGGACCAAAAGTGATATTTTTGTAAAACATTGGTTCGGGGCTCGTTTAGGCTAGTTAACGGTTGAATTAAAACACTAAAATTTCACCGTTGCATTTAAAATAGTTTCTCCCATTAAAATGAGTATTTACTTGACTATATTTTATAAATGTTTTTATAAAATTTATTTAATGTTTATTATTCATTTTGGTAGTCATTGGATGTCTCGGGTAAGCTTTGTTCGTAAAAATACAAATTTGACTCGAACATTTGCGTTTTTAATAAACGCTTCTGAATGATATGACAAATAATTTATTAAATATTTTTATTTAATAAAACGTGATAATTAAATATAAATTTAATTATTTTCTTTGTTGGTACGTGTTGTTTTTAAAATTTTGCGAGGCTATTTAAGTCATTTTCTGCTTGGTTTCGCTCGGGCAAAACTAAAAAGTTGTCCGGAATGTCATTTTATATCAAATTGCTTTAGAGTCTGAGTTGTGAAAACGTAATTTAGCGGGTCGTTTTGGATAAGTCAATTTAGGAATAACATATATCTTCTCGTTTTCCAGTCAAATAAGTTTGAAAAATAAATTTGTAAATGAGATATAATAATAATAATTATGATTTATTAAATACATTTCAAAAATTTACCGGCTACGCGGTAATCGTTTTTATGGGACAATAAAAAGTCAAAAGTCAAAAAGTCAAGTCGGAACCAAAAAGTCAAAGGGTAAAATAGTAATTTAAAATTCTAAAAATTTCGGGTTGTGACATTACCTACCCCTTAAAAGGAATCCCGTCTTGGGATTCGATTTTTGTTAACCTATTGTGAGACCAAGAAAAGATTTAAGATTTAATAACCAGTTTAGACATGCCGTTGATAAATTTATTCAGCAAAATTTGATTTTTCGACACTTCTTAATATGCATAAATTTTTGGCTAGGTTTGACCAGGATATTTAACCCATCAAAATAGGTATTTTAGAAAAATATCACTACAAGTTTTTATGATTGATATAACGCGTTATAAAGAAAGTCTCTTAATGGTGAGAATATCAAAGAGAAAGTGTAGGCGCATGGTTATGTCTGTATAAGGGTATCAAATGTTTAGAGGCGGAGTCGGGTTTCTGATATCTGTAAGGTTCGACGTTTAATTTCGGGCGAGGCTAATGAATGTAAGTATTCAAATTACTTAGGAAGTACAAGGATGAATCATGGCTCAACACACCACAAGCAGACCATGTGAATAAAGTGTAACCGAACGGCTCTAACCGCAACAAAAAAATTAGACGCGCCGTAAAACAAAAAATAATAATAATAAAAAGTAATTTATTATTTCAAGCCACGCCAGAAATAAAGTAAGATGTCTATGAGGTAAACAGCTCATAACTCCCACTGAATTTGACTACATTACAAGTTTTTCATTTTCGCTTATAAAATGCATTACTCACACTCGATCTAAAAACATTGTGAGTGTTCTTTCACTAGTGAAAGTAGTCTTCAATTTATCTTGCCATTTATTGAATATCTACACATTATTGCTAATGTGAGTCGCATGGACTAGTAAGCTAGTCCTTAGATATTCAAGGAAGTGTGTTCAAGTTCTAGCCATCTTAGCTATTTATTAACTTTGAAAATTGGCATGCAATTCCTCCTTTATTCGCTCACTTTACCTCAAGGGTGTGTAGCGTCTCTTACCGGTGTAAGGAAACAGCTATAGACACGAGTTCTCTAGTTATTGCATTTTCTAATATTGTGGTGACATTTCCGTCTTCCAATCAAACCTCATAAACATGTCTTGTTTACAACAATATATTTTTAATCTTGATAGCTATAGACCCAAGTTCTTTAGTTATCCAAGTTTCTTATTATGATTCAAATATTTCAAAACCGAATAAGGATATTGAAGCAATCTTGAAAGAATAAGAAGTCCAATTAACTTAACATATAAGTTTGGTATGAGTTCGAATAGAATTTAGGATAATTCTTTCATTCCTATCATAACTTTCTTTAAGTAAAAGGTATAGGAATAAGTCTTATTTTCCCAAGAAAAATAGACACAGTTTGTCTTCCATAAGTATGAACAAACTTTGTTTACGGTATTCGTTGCATTAATACATTAAAAGAGCTTGTAAAGTTCATTTTCAGTATTTTCGATAATCCGTCCCTTAAAAATTAACTACCCATGTTTATATATAAATAAACAATTAATTTTTACAAGGGTCTAAGATCCAACTTGACGTTCTACCATTAATGCAGTTGATCTACTAGAAATGGTAAACTCAAAAAATAGGTACAAAGATGCGGAGATAATTGCCAACATGTGCAACTCTTAGCCATTATGGGGCACAAGGCAATAAAAATCCAGAATTATAATGTCAAGTAGCATGTTTAATCACCCATTGTATGCCTCGGTCGAAGGTCTGACCAAACCATACTCCCATAAGGTCGGTCCAATATAAAATCTATAATTTTTAATGAGTCTCAGGTTTGATACCATACAATTGTTAAATAACCTTGTTTTGCCAATCACCTAAGACTGTCTAGAGTAAAAATACCAAACATAAGTGAATTTCATACTTGGATTGCAAATGACTATAATTTTAAGTGTAATAAATATTTTGATAAAAACTAAGGTAACCAAAATGTGTTATAAGGAAGCATAACATACAAACTTAATAACCACTAATTATTTTATTAAAACATTTCTAATTTTGCGTTTTTAAAACTTTCTATAAAATGAGAAATCCCATAATTTTTATAAACCACCTGCCTTTTATAAAATTTAAGTTACCATGTTTACAAGTTATTTCTAAGTATAAAGTACATTACTATGGATAAAGGTTTAAAAAATCCCCAAGAGATATAATCAAATCCAGATAGATAACCAAACAGGATTTATTTCATCTTTGAGTAAAAATTACGACATAACCATAAATATTGTTAAAAAACGTTTATGTACAATGTTTATACTCGCGTTGTTCCGTTGCGGGTTACTCCCTTACTTAAACCACTAAAAGAAACCCATAAGCGTTATAGAACTTTGGGAAAACTTAACAAATTTACATAAATAGCCTATGATTTAGCAAAGTGTACATAATCTATATATGGTAACAATAGCATTTAAAATCATGTAGCTTTTAGTCCATATTAATTTTGAAAATCATTTTTGCATTTATATATAAAAAACACCATAATATAAACATGCAAAACATATTTACCAAATTAATCATACTAATCAAAATCATTTACACAATTAATACAATAATTCAACAAAGGTCTTCTCATCTTTTCCAATTAACCAATTAATTCACGTTATGATTTCATGCATACCATACTAAACAAGCATGCATAAAATATATAATAACCATGGTTTACACGCACGTAATCCATGGTTGACAATTTTATAGAGCAATAAATTAAGTACAATATAGTCAAATCTCAATTATAATACATGAAATTTACAATAACGAATCCAAAAACTTTCTAAAATATAGCCATATTTTATTTCTTATTTTATGTGATATTTAGGGTAAAATATTTTACTAAATAATAACCTAAAATAGGTTTTCACATAAAAGGCAAGAAATATTCATAAATATGCATTTATATTTTAGCCGGATCTTCCAAAATACATACCATATTTTCTGATTTTATGTGTTTTATATTAGTAATTATTTCACTAAATAAATTCCTGAAATAAATTGCACATAAAAAGGCAAGAAAATATTCACAAAATATGTGTATTTTAGGTATTTTACCTTTTTATGTAATTATAAAGCTATATTGAACGGCTCGTGATGCCACTAGGGTCCGAGTCGTGAATACGTGATTTAGATGGTTGTTCTTGTAAGTCAAGTCAGACTTAAAAGTCAAAGGGGTAAAATAGTTATCTTAAAAATCCGAAAATTCTCGGATGTTACAATACCGAATAGAAACCAAGCTACGTTAAGAACCAGAGACTTCTTCGAGTACACGTATGTGTGCAATACATGCGAAACCGAAACCCTTCGAGTTACTAAAATATGTAACCTCTACGTGTATCCACACTACACGTCAAACAATACCACCCGAATGCTATTTCCACGAACCAACGCTCAAGAATACATCAAGTAGTCGAACTCAAACAGTTTGTCCCCATGGGGTTGTTTGGTTTGTTGACTACAAGGAGAAGAGGAAGAGAAGGGACGATCATTATGAGCTCTAGGATCCTCCTTATATACTAGATGATTTTAGGGTTTACCTAAAATAGATATCTTGGAGGAAAAGATAGCTCACAAGCCCTATCCAACCCTTGTGGGTCCTTGGCCGTTCGAACTCACCCAAACAACCCTATTGACTTTTTTTTGACTTTTTACTTATTTATGGTTAATTACATTTAATTACCCATTAATTAAAAAGCCTTATAGTTAATTATTCGTAAACGGACTAATTAACGACCGTTAGTATTCTATCGTTGGAATATTAATATACATAATAAATATACACTTATATTATTATATACATTAATCGAGTATTAATACATATATAATAAATATACGCTTATATTATTATATATATACCAATAGAGTGATATCTATGTGTATATGTGTGTGACCCCGTAAGCTCACGTATTCCTAGCGTATAAATATCCGTATGACATGAGCACAAACCAACATATGGGGTGTGTTGACCAATTAAAGTTGTTGTTGGATTTTTTTGTAATTTTTTTTTTCTATTTGCTATTTTATAGGATTTTTGGGGGTCATCGGGCAATGATGAAAGACCAGATAGAATAGAAAGATCAGAGAGAAACTGACCATGATACAATATTTACTTGAAGTTTATTTTCTTCTTTTTAAATTTCAAACGCTTCGTTCTTTATAGCCCCTCGCCTTCTGTTTTAAATTTAAAGGGAAGCAGGACCCAAGCTTGAGCTTCATTGTACCATCGTAGCCTAAACTGGACTTAGATGAGCCTTGAGCCTAGGCGCGCCTAGGAAAGGTGACAGATTTTGAAACTTTCTTTTCGAATTTAACATTCATCGCCCTCATATGTTAATAATAGATTACCTAGAAACTACCTAGAAACTAAATAAATCAATCAATTTAAGTGTTTGGTCGTTCAATTCAAGTGTCTGCACATACAGACTCCTCCCTCTATTTTACGCATGAGATAACGTAATCTCGTCATGCCATGAATATGATACATTGCTTGATATTTTTGGTTTAACTATTTAATTTTTTAGATACATTAATTATTTTAGTGTTATTTAAGTCATCATTAATCTATAAATTTTCGCCTAAACTATTATAATTTACTTTAATTTAATGCGACTCATATTCATGAAGCCCGCGCCTTGATCTGCGCCTCGCCTCAAGGCTCCATAAGCCCTTTGCGCCTTAGTGCGCCTTGAGCCTTTCAAAACACTAATTAGGTGTGCAGCCATGCCAGACTTACACTCTTTCCCAACCTCAAGCTCTTGTCTAAGCCAATCGATCCTTTCTTGCAAGCATCGATATTTTACCGTTCCTTTACAATGTAGAAAGTCAGGAAATGATGATAACGACAGTCTGAGCCTTAGGTGTATTTGTTTTCTACAAATACCTTGTTGTAGCAGTCTATCGCTTTATGATGTGTACCGATTCTTGAGCAGAGTATCAGCGTCTAAAACAACAAATGAGATGCCCCCACGCGCAAGATAAGCTAACTTAAGAATATGAACATGCAGAAGCGGTTGATTGCTATTGTGACAATAGTTACCAACATGGCCATAAAACCACATAGGCCTCTAAATGAATATATAATATATATATATATATATATATATACTATATATATATATATGATAGGTGTGTGTGTGTGTGTGTGTGTGTGTGTGTGTGTGTGTGTGTGTGTGTGTGTGTGTGTGTACATATACATTGTTTTTTACCATGCCTTTAGTCATTTAAGTACCTATACTTACATGTGGCATATTAAGTTGCGATGTTGTGTTCGTGGTGTAGGTTCTCAAAATAAATTGGCGTCTGCTTCTAAGGCCATCGCTTCTAGCAGTCGAACACCTTATGTTGACTCAGGTTTAGCATCCGCTTTGGCCATTACCAGACCGCATATAGGTGATTGCATCTCTATTGCACATCACCAATATATTGCTTAAGACTCTTTAATGAAAGCTAGAAAGTACCTTAAATTGATAATTACCATAGGTTTCAACGTTTACCTTTTTGGTGTAGGCACTAAAGCACTTGAAAGATGAGCTAAAGTCATATGCTTTAAGCCACAACCTTCTTGATCTTGGTGACTCTGCAAAAGCATTTTTCAAGATCCATGACATGCTGGAAACCATTCAGCATCTGCAAGTTTTTTAGAGTTGTTCTTGTGGTTCCTTTTACTGAATGGATCTTTGCAGCCTATAAAGGATGATAGCCTGGATGTATAAATACAACAGACTATATAGAAAAACAATGACTTTAGAATACAATATGTTAATGCGGAATCTTACACAATTACTAAGAAGAATAATGATTTAATAGAATCAACAACTTTGTTGAAAATGTTCTTGAAGTCACAAATTGCTAACTATGATATGTTGTATGATTTTAAATGTCTATTTCATATATATTATAACTAAGTCATAGTTTATCCTTTTATAATATCAAGATAACCCTAAAAGTCTTACATGACTTCTGACAAATATCCTCACAATTTCTTTTAAATATCTTCTTATGCGTGGACGAGCCGCGAATTTTACTACTAACGGTACTACAAACTAACAGTACTAACACTTTGTAACTGTCGGTACTAAGTATAACTGTCAGTACTAACATCGTACTGTCGGTACAAGTTTAATAAAACATTAATCCTAACAATCCACCCTTAAAACATGAATGTTAAACATTTTAACTTCATGTTCTTCATTCCTTTAAGAGCTTGATTGTTCTTTAAGCTTCATTGTCTGGCATAGAGGATTGTATCCAAACAATCTTCCATATTTCTTAAACTTGAACAGTCTATCCTTTTAAGCAGTAAAAAAAAAAAAAAAAAATCCTTGACTTTTCAGCAATTCAGCAACATCTTTTCAGCCACAAAGCAACATCTTGATACCTTACAATCCCAACTAAGTTTGGCTTTTTAGTTTCTGGCAACACCATCCATTAACGGTTTGATGTTCCTTTACCAGTAGCCTTTTGCTCTGGGATAGATAACTCTTTATCTAAGAATTAAATGGTTAGTTAAATACCAACAAGTTTTGGTAAACTGTCAACATCAACGGATTTGGAAGTCTTTACAAATACCGTTTGAGTTTGTACTAGCCATGCTTCATTTAATAACATGGTGCACTGATAAACCAATAGTTTTTAAGCAAACTATCAGCTATCAACAGATTGATTAGTCTTTACCAAGAGAACTGTTTGATCTCGGACAAGCCAACTCTTTACCAATAAAAAAAAAAAAAAAATAAACAAAAAGAAAAAAAAAAAAAAGAGCACGGGGGGGGGTTGAGTTGATTACCTTACAATTTTTGGTAAATGTAACCATCAACGATTTGAGAATTCTTTACCCCTAAGCTGTTTGCTTGTGTACTAGCCCAATTCTTTGCATGTTAACATGGTGAATTGATAACCATTTGTTGTGTGGTGGTTCTAGCCATCACTCAATCCCTTCTCACTTCCATCAGTCTTGTTCTTTAGATTCTAAGTCAGCAAGTACCTTCTTGATAAATCTTATCAATTCCAATGCCATTGTACTTTCTTCTTCAGACTCTAATCTTAAATTTAACATTTGCACCAGTATTTCCTTCTTTAAAGGATACTTCTTCTCTGTTAGCATATGTATGACTACTCCTTCATTGGTCATTAAAGTGTGTACCCCTGAGGAATTGTGCAACTTCCAAACTGATTATTTTTACATTATGCTGTGAGCTCCAAAACTCAATCATGTTTCATCAGGATTGAACAAAACCATTAAATCTCCCAAAGAACTCTGTCAAAACCTTCAGGCATCTCATCGTGGTATTTATTCATTAACCAGTGAATAAACAGCAATTTAAGATCTTCTCTATCCGAATATGGACAATACTGATGTTAAAACACTGAAGTGTCTTTGTTGTCCATTACTTCTGTTACCACAATCAAATTATTCTTCATAGATTTAGCTTCATCAGTTGTGGTGTTTGTTCCAAAACACTCTGTCTTCCCAGTCAATTGATTGGATAATTTTCTGTCAAGAATCTCATTAATCTACTTCTTTATCTTCATCCTGACTACAGTTAAATATAACCTCAGAACATCATTTTCTTTGTCGCCTATCATCTCAGAAGTTTTAGAATGTATCTTCTTTTTCTTGACTTCATCTTCTTCCTAGTACCTAGCTTTCTTTTTCTAGTACTTTCTTCATCTTTATCCTCATCCTTGACTTCTTCTTTGGTGTCTTCCTTGATCACTTCAGATTTAGATAAACCACCTCTTTTCTTATTCAACTGTTTTGATAAACCTTTCATCTTTAGCAGACCCAGTGGAAATGAAATGTTCATTAAACCTCTTAATGTATTTATAAACAGAAGCATGTATGTCTTCAAACTTCCTGCTTTTTAAATTAGCATGTTTGAAGTTTCCCACATGTTTTAAGTAGGTTATCATTTGATTTCTGAGTTGATTTTTGGTTGGAGGTTTATTCCTTATAGCTTGTGATCTTGTAGACAAGGAACTATTCTACTGAGCACAATTGTATCATGAAGGAATTTAGCTCTTCCTTCTATTGTAAGACGCATCTCTTTCTTGGCTCTGAAGCTTCTTACTAGAATTCTGTCTGCCTCAATTCTTGCTTTTACATCATAAAGTATTTTAATGAGAGACTTCATTAGGCTCTTCTTCTTCAGCATTTTGTTTTTCTCCTCTTCCGACTTCCCATTCTTCTTGGACTTCCTACTAACTCTTCATCATTCTCAAAGCTGTTTGAATTTCAACACAACCTTGTGGAATATCGTCATCTTCACTTTCAGTTTTCATCCTCCTCTTCATCTTCCTTCTCCTTTGTCTTTAGGTCAATTTTGGAAGAGGCTTAAAAGTGTGTTGTTTGATCTTGTAGAAGTAGTTTTAGGTCTATCAGTATCTTCAACATCCTTCATTCTACACCTTTCTCTTTTCTTTGGAAATGGCTTTGGCTTTACTCATAGTTGATAGAGAAAGTGTAGCAATGTTTCATCATCACCAATATCACAGATTTGTGTCAGAGAGGATGTTTGAGAGCTAAAAGCAATTTTTCCTTAGGATTGCTCTTCAGTACTTACTTTTTTGTCAGCGGTACTTTCAGACTATCTCTTCAATACCTTCCCTTTGGATCTTCCATTACCTTTAAAGATCTCTTCAGAAGCATCAACTTGATCATACATTACATTCCATTATGTTCATCAGAACTAACATTTAGATCGTCAATACTAAGTTTATGGTCTGTCGGTATTTTCTAACTTTTTCAAATTCGGTACTAACTCCTTTAATTAGCAGTACTAACTTCATCTTGCATTACTAAGTCCAACTTCATCAGTTTCTTTGTCTCATCCATCATGTCTTTTGTCCTCCGCTTCACTTTGCGCATATTCTTTTGCTTTACAACCCTTTGCATTCTTCCTCCCTTGTTTGGATACAGACTTTATTTGCACTTCTTTTTCTTTGAGAGATGTTCCTTTGATGTCTTATGTTCTTTGATATTCTCTTCTGATATCCTTTGAAGTGTTTGATGACAGGATTAGCTTTCTTTTTGAGCTTTGTGATCTTAGCCTTTAAGAGTTTAATTTCCTTGGCTTGATCTGAAACCTGTTTACACAAAGAGATACAAAGATCATAGACATTTTGGAGAGTCATTGCATCCTCATTCCCTGAAAGGGATGTATCATTGAATGAATGATCTCCAAGATTCTCACCAGTAGGTTCTGGAATTGAATCAGGAATAATAGGAGTGGGGGAAGGGTTTGGTGAAGGTCTGGGTGAAGGACTTGGTGAAAGGTCAGGTTGTTGCTCAAATGGTACCTCACTAGATTGAGCAGAAGATGAGTCAGGCAGTGACTCATTTGGGGCTTCACTAGTGGGTTCAGGAGAGGGTGTTGGTTGTGCTTCAGATAGTCTTTCTGAAGAAGTACCCTCTTTCTGAGTTGGTTGGACCAACATATTATCAAACAAAGGTGTAATTTTGCCTGAAAAATGTTTGCCCTTTTTGACCATAAAAGAAAAAACTTTACTAGTTAAACTATTTACAGGAAAGTGATCTAAAGGTACAGTTATATTAACTAACTGTCTAGCTAAAAATACAGAAATAAAACGAGGATACATAACGAACTTCTTCTTAGCCTCTAGATGTCTAAGCATACCATCAAAAATCAATTTAGAAAAATTATACTTTTGATTAGTTGTTAAACAGATTACAGCAGTGGCAATATTTGTAGGAATTTGATCCCAAGTACTACTTTTAGAGCTTAAACAATGATTAATTGTGTGAAATAAAAACCTCCATTGGGGTGAAAACAAAGCTTTATTAAATGTTAACACAGTTAAATCCCCTTCATATCCCATAAGTTGAATAGCATCAAAGATAGCTTGATTTGGAAGTGTGTCTATCCCATCAGCATCATCAAAAAGAAGATCAGTACGGATAGATGCTTCAGTGATAGACACTAACTTGCCAGCTACTTTGGCAGTTATGTGCCTTACACTGTTGATTGTTTTGGACTTAGCAGACGTCCAAAACTGTTCAACAAATGTGGTTGAAACAACAGGACTTACAGTGAGCGCATGAGAAATATAACTTCGTTGAAGAAAATCAATCACTTCATGGAACTCAACATTCCCTTCAGTCTTTTCCAAGTTGGCGATCATGTTGTGCTTAGGACAGGACTCAAGAGTAGCCATATTGCTTCGAAGAGAGAGATCGTCGGTAGGAGAAATTAGGGCTTGTAATTTAAGAAAATCAGTTGAAGAGATTGCGTGAGTAATTGGGCGGTTGAAATGGATTCTTATAGGTTTTGGTGACCTAATTTTAAAGAAAACGTTCCAATTTGCACTTTGTACCCTTGGCGGTATTATTCTCCAATCGTCTCTTAAGCGGTACAAACTTTGCCTAGCGGTACTAACTTTACATGGTCGGTACTAACTTTGTCCAAGCAAAGAATGAACAATGTAAGTGTCAGACATGGTTCAGTACCATTAGTAACTCTTATCAGTGACTCTCTAATCCTTCTTAAATCAAGAATGGATTTATATATCCATACAACATTAAAACAGAGGTAGACTCCATCACCTGAGCCATCTAACCATGACTCACTATTCAGGTGATCTTTTCAAAGTTCCCCTCACCATCAACACATACTAACCATATTTACCTGAAAGTACTCTTTAGATGGTCTACATAATCTCATGTCTTCAAAATGCTTCACAAAGGAATTCTTGAGCAATCTTCTTATTCTTGATCATGTACTGACCACTTGTTGGTACGGTTAGTATTTGTATGCTTGATGATGATTGAATCTTGATGGGTAGAAAGGTTGTATACAATGATTTAGAGGTTTCTTAGAACAAGTTTTATTTGCCATGGTGTGTTTTACCTCTTTCATCCACAAATGATCAAATCAAGTTTCCTCCCTTTAACCAATGCAGCATAAGGATTTATCATGCCAATTGAAACAACCAAGAACTGAAATCGGCATACATCAAATGCCTTGGTTAGTAGATCAGCTACATTGTCATTGGTGTGGATCTTAAGCACTTGTATGAGTTTCTTCTCATAGGCATCTCTTATGAAGTGGTGCCTAATAGCAATATGCTTTGTCTTTGAATGATATACTGGATTCTTTACAATGCAAATGGTGCTTTCATTATCAATGTAGATCTTTGTGTTCATGAAGTTGAACCCATAATCTAACATTTGATTTTGAATCCATAAGACTTGCCCACAGCAACTTGCCCATAGCAACTTGCAGCAGCAACATATTCTGCTTCTGTTGTAGAAGTAGCTACAATGGTTTGCTTTTTGCATTGCCATGTAATGAGTCTCCTGCCAAGAAATTGACAACCTCCTGTTGTGGATTTCCTGTCAAGATTTGCTCCAGCATAATCACTATCTGAGTAAGATTCCAAGTCGAATGTAGATTCTCTAGGATACCAAAGGCCTAATTTAGGTTTGCCCTTTAGGTACCTAAAGATTCTTTTGACTGCTGTCAAATGAGAGGTCTTTGGAGTGACTTGAAACCTAGAACAAGCACAGACTGCAAACATAATGTCAGGCCTAGAAGCAGTCACATACATCAAGGAGCCAATCATTGATCTATAGAGATGCACATCAACATCACTAGCTTCTTCATCTTTGACTAAAGGCTTCTGAGTTTCTATTGGTGTACTGGCAGACTTAACATTTGCAAAGTCAAACTTTTTCAGGATTTCATCAACATACTTATCCTGGCTTATGAAAATACCATTTGGTTTTTGTTTGACTTGTAAGCCAAGAAAGAAAGTAAGCTCTCCCATTGAACTCATCTGAAATCTACTCTTCATCAAAGCCTCAAACTCATTACACCAAGACTTCTTTGTTGACCCAAAGATGATATCATCCACATAGACTTGAACTAAAATGATATCATTTTTGTTCTTCTTTAAGAAGAGAGTTTTGTCAATTGTCCCTCTTCTATATCCATTCTTTAACAAGAAAGTGGATAAGGTAGCATACCAAGCTCTTGGAGCCTGATGTAGTCCATACAGAGCTTTAACCACTTTGTAGACTTTCTGAGGAGACTTAGGATCTAGGAAGCCTGGTGGTTGAGACACATACACTTCTTCATCAATCTTGCCATAGAGAAAGGCACTCTTCACATCCATTTGATAGACTATAAACCCCATATATGAGGCAAAAGCTAAAAAGATCCTTATGGCTTCAAGTCTAGCCACAGGAGCAAAAACTTCATCATAGTCTATTCCTTCCTCTTGCCTGTGTCCCTGAGCAACTAATCTAGCTTTGTTCCTGACAACCACTCCTCTTTCATCTTTCTTATTCCTATATACCCACTTTGTACCGATAGCCTTCTTTCCATAAGGCAAATCTACTAGAATCCAAACCTTTTGAATTTCAAACTGCAACAATTCTTCTTGCATAGCATCAACCCAACTTTCATCTTCAAGAGCTTCTGAAATCTTCTTGGGTTCATGTTGAGATAGAAAACAAGCAAACAAACAATGATGAAAGTCCTTATGATTGGTTCTCCTTTGCTTTTGAACATAACTAACAAAAGCATGAGCTTCAGAACTTTTATTTAGTTTGCTTCTTGTTTGAACTGCTGATGTTGGATCTCCTAGAATGAGTGTTGAAGGATGAGAGGGATTAATTCTTGATGTGGGAATAGGACTAACATTCACAATAGTTTCCAAATTTGTGAAGTCAGCCACTGCACCCTCATCATCATAAGATGAATGTGTAAAGATACCATCAGTAGCATCTTCATGAATATCCTCAAGTGGAGGTATTTCAGAGTCATCTTCTTGAGAATCGGTTGTGTCAGTACTAACATGGTTAGTACCGCCAGTATTAACAAGGTTAGTACCGCTAGCTTTAGATGTTTGGCTAACAGTACTAAAAATGTTAGTACTGCTTGACTTAGCAGCTTCTCCTTGAGTAACCAAGTTTTCAGTTTCTTGTTCAAGATTCGTCCTTAGAGCTTCAGCTTCCTCATTTGCTTCCTTTTCTTGGATTTGAAGTCTTGCAAGATCATCCAAAAAGTTTTGTTTTTCTTCTCTTGGACTTCCTCTCTTACCATCTGATTTGGAAGAAGATTTGTTTGTTGAAGAATAGGAATGCCATATTGGTAGTTCAAAGCAGTCTTGATCAGTTTCATCTTCTATTTGAGAATTCCCTGAATCAATTTTGTCTTTTGTACCTGAATCTTGTTTAGATTCTTGTTGACCTACATGAAGGTTAGCTTGATTCTCTGAACTAACATAATGATAGTTCATAGAATCAGTCAAATAATCAAGGTCAAAAAGCCAATTTGGTCCAATCCCTGCAACATTGGGTTTGTTCTCTAAAAAGTTTATGTGCAGGTTTTCTTCAACTCTTTTGGTTACAAGATTGTATACTCTAAAAGCCTTGCTTTGTAGAGAATACCCAACCAAAAATCCCTCATCAGATTTTCCAGCAAATTTGCCCAAGTGGTCTATGGTATTCAAGATGGTCACATGGCACCCAAAAGGTCTTATATAACTTATAATTGGTGTCTTACCAGTTAAAAGTTCATAAGGTGTCTTATTATGAGGCTTGGTCACTAATACCCTGTTAAGAACATAGCAAGCAGTACTAACTGCTTCAGCCCAAAAAGTGTTAGGTAAAAATGAATCTGCAAGCATGGTTCTTGCTGCCTCAATAAGGGTCCTGTTCTTTCTCTCAGCAACTCCATTTTGTTGTGGAGTTCTGGCATTGCTATATTCCCTCTTGATCCCTTTTAAACCACAGAATTCAATTCAATAACCTCCCTGTTTTTAAATTATGTTCCATTATCACATCTAATAATTTTAACCTTTTGATTCAATTGGTTCTCTATTTGTCTTATAAAGTCCTTAAGGATTGCACTAGTTTCATCCTTAGCTCTCAAGAAAAATGTCCAACTAAATCTGCTAAAATCATCAGTGATAACCAAAAAATAGGTCTTATGGTTTATACTCCTCACAGATGTAGGTCCAAACAAGTCCATATAAAGAAGTTGTAGGGTGTGACTAATAGAGCAACTAACTGGCCTTACAAGAAGCTTTTGTGCTTTCCTTTCTGACAAGCAACACAAGTGTGGTCGTTTTGAAAAAGCTTTGTAGGTAAACCTCTGACAAGGTTTCCCTTCACAAGTCTGTTTAGGTTTTTGAAATTAACATGACCCAACCTCCTATGCCATAAGTTAGATTCATTAGTTGTAGAATTTGCAATTAAACAGCCAAACTTAAAAGAACAATGTACTCTATATGAAGCTTATACATATTGTTTTGTCTGGACTTTAAGTAATCAAATGATTTTCATCAAGTTTCACTTAAAATCATAGACAAAACAAGACAAGTTTGTATTTTTAATTCAGACAGTCAGTAAACAAAACTTGTATCTTTTTGTCACACATTTGTGACACAGAAAAAGATTGAAAAGTCTGAAGTTCTTTCACAAAGCTTACATCCACAAATCTAACTTACCCTGTTTTTATTTTCCCTTACAGTAGAAATAGCCTTTACTATCCCAAAGGCAACAGGTCGACCATTGAAGTCTAGAAAGTCAGCAAGGTAAAGCCTTGTTCCGTGTCAGGTGCCTGGAGCATCCACTAACAATATCTTTTTATTCTGAAGAGATCAATGTGAAATCCTGCACATTTTAAAAAAAGTGATTAGACTCTTCTTAGTGACCCAAGCCAGTTTGTGCTTGAGTCACCCCCTTATTGATCGTTGAAATTTGAATAATTTCTAAGGCTAGATCCACCAATGTATTTGTAGAGAATATTTTTGTTGTATCCTGGGTGTTTCTCCATTTACCATCCCTGATGGGGACTTAACAGCAGTGACCCATTTTCCAACAGTATAACTTCTTTACTTAACAGTAAAAACCATGTCTGAAAATTTTTTTTTTTAGTATTGTTGTTCTTTTGAAAGGCCTTGAGAGGTGAATGTGTTTTGTGAAAAACATTTGCTTGGTCTAACATCATTCACAAAGGCTTAACAGTATTAACATTACAGCAGGGCACGTTAGTAACTGTCTATCTGTTAACATTTTTCTAGCAGAACTAACTCTTTAGTACTTGCTAGCTTTAGCAGTATTAACTAGATTATCACAGTTCCTGTTGCAACTGCTAAAGTTACAAATTGATTTTGTTTATTTACCCTTTGAACATTGTTCCATGTTGGTTTCCTCACCCCTGTACCATTACTCTTAGACATATTAAGTTTGTTCAGTTCAACTTGTTTAGTCAATCTTACATGATAATCACAATCTCTTATTAAATGACTAAAACTACCACAAACAAAACATGCTCTTTCAGTAACCCTATTCCCCAACTTTTTTTTGTTAACCTTAGGTTTTTGACTATGTGTTGACTGATTCTTAACATTTTCCCTAGTTGTTTTTATTTGCTTGTTAGCAAAACTAGGTGTATCAAGTCCTTTAGTTTGTACAGTCACACACTCATCATCACTGTCTGATTCATACTCCTCAATGATAGGAGCATCAGACCAGACCTTAGGTTGAACTTCTATATTTGATTCAAAGACAACTGGTTCAGACACTAATTCAGAAGGTTCTGTACTAATGTTAGAGTCACAGGTATCAAGTTCAGTTGTTTGGGATTCAGATTCACTTGGTTGAGTCTTTTCTGGACCATATGTATATTGTGAGTCATCTATTTCAATATCAGGTCCAGAGGGCAGATAATTCCCTGTCATGGGTGGTGGTACAGCATGCATTTCACATGTTTCATTAAGCCTTTTATGCAAAGTTGGATTTTCAGAATCACTTTTATTGCACTTAAAGACACTTTGCAAAACTTCATTTTCATAACTCAAAATCCCACTATATCTGTAATCACCATACCCTAGCCCAAATTTATCCCTGGCACTCATAGAATAATTTACAATTTTACCAAGATTTTTTGAAGAATGATTCCATTTGTCTACTATTACTTCTAAATCATCTTTTTCTTTTTGAGCTTTAGCCAACAATGTCTTATGGTATGTTAGAACATCTGTTTTATCATCTAAATCTATTTTCATAAATTTGATTTTTTGTTCATACCAAAAGTGACCTTTGTTGATTGGGCAAATAACTGTGCTTCAACGTTCTTAAGACCTTGAGTATAAGCCTTATTACTACGCGAGCATCACTAATTCCTCTCTCTGAACCATCATATAGTCCATTAAGGTTATCCATAAACTCTTTACCTCATTTGAACAGGAAGTTACCTTTGTGGTTGATCCTGACTTTGCTAGCCATGAAGCATAATTTTCAACTTCTTCTGAATGAGTTGTCCGAATCAACACTTTCTCCATCAACTGTCACCATGCTTTAGACTCTTCTTTCTCCCAGTTCCTGCTCCCATCTTTATTTCCATATTACCATTCCATCCCTCCTCCTGTTATCTTCCTTTGTTCTACACTCTCTTGCAAAATGCCCTGTTTTGTGGCAGTTGTAGCATTCCACTTTGGTTTTATCAAAGCGAACAGGTTGTTTTGCATCAAACTATAGCTTTCTACCAGTCTTTTTGTAGAACTTCTTTATTCTCATGGAGATCATTGCCACTTGCCATTTTAAATCCATTTCTTCAAGGTCATATTCATCAACCTGGTCTAAGTCCTCATGATCTAGTTGAGGACAACTAGATTGACTTGCAAGCAAGGAATAGAGAAAGTTGTCATGCTTTGAATTGTGACCAGAAGTGTTGGAAACACCATAAGCAGTACTAACTTCATTAGTATTGTTGGTGTTTTCAGAAACAAATGCTACATTTTGCAAGTTAGAAGATGATGCAGTAGAGCCTTTTACATCATTTTCAAAGACTCTTAGATTGTTGTACAATTCATCAAAACTGAGACTGTCCATTCCTGGTTTGTTCCTCATAATAAGGAAACTAGTATGCAAGCAGAAGGTAGAGATCTTAGAAATTTCTGATTTGCATCTTCCAGTAAGATACACCTGCTCCCGGTGAACCTCTAGCTGACTGAGAAGACTTTGGAAATCTCACATAGCCTTATGTAATCCCATCTGTGTTGGAACTGTGAATCCTTCAAACTGTTGCTTCCAGAGTACTTCTGCAATCTTTTAGATACATCATTTTTCCACTCAAATATGATTTGATGGCAAATTTTTCCACATTCTTTTGCATCTGGTCATCTAGAATTTTAGCTAGATTACTTCTGGTATGGCCATTAGCAAGGTGTCCTAGCTTTTCTTTCTCTTTCTCTGCACTACTTCTCCCTGTTTTAGGAGGCAAAATTTTAATTATCCTGATGTATTAGTTGTGACTGACACAAGGACCATTCCCATTTTTAGATTAACCTCCTAAATGGGATAGTCAGTGATGAAGCTAGATATGTTCTATCTTCAAAGCCCATATATCATATTCTCCTTTTTGAGAATAGGCAGTTTTGATGGTTGCGACAGTTTGAGGAGTTTGTTGTGTTGGTGTTTGTTATGCCTCTTTTGGAGGTGGTGGTGGTGGATTTTCATCATGTGTTCCAGACATGTTTAGCTTTGTTTATTGGAGATGAATAACTGGTTTTATCTATTCTTCTTATTCAGAGTTTCTCAAAGGCTCTGATACCACTTGAAGGTCCTAGTTAATCTGAAAGGATCTTTGCAGCCTATAAAGGATGATAGCCAAGATGTATAAATACACACGACTATGTAGAAACAATGACTATGAATACTATGTGTTAATGCGGAATCTTAACACAGGTACTAAGAAGAACAATGAATAACTGAATAACAACTTTATTAAAGTGTTCTTGAGGATTACAGATTGCTAACTATGATATTGTATGTTCTGCTAATTTTGTGTAGAACTATATATGTCTAAATATGCCTAGGGTTCCTTTTATATGATAAGGATAACCCTAAAAGGCTTACATATCTTTTTATATAATATCTCATAAATATCTTTTTAAATATCTTCTCAACGGTACTAACTAACTTTCTACTAACGGTACTAACTAACTAACAGTACTTAATACTTTGTACTGTCGGTACTAAGTATAACTGTCAGTACTAACTATTTGTACTGTCGGTACTAAGTTAAGAAAACATTAATCCTAACACCATCCATATTCATATGTGATTTTAAAAGTTAAAATTTTTGAATTATTGATAATTTGACGTTGATTATTTAAATTTGGCGCTCAATTAAAGATGTAATCTTTTATCATTAAAAAGGAATGTGTGACTATATGTTTATTAACATTTTAAATTTATTTTAAAAAATAAAATTTTATGACAATTAACATATTAAAAAGTGGTAATCTTACATGTTATACTCATCCATATAGTCATAATACCAATTGATTCTACCAAAACATCTATCTAATTCAAAATTTAAAAAATCTAAATTTAAATTTCAAATTTAGAAAATTTAGAAATCCGTTACCAACATACCGAACCGAACCGCCCCGTGAACACCCCTAATATGACCCATATGATGTCAAATACCCATTAATGAATATGACTAGTGATATCCTAATGCACATGACCCATGAGCCATATGAATTAGTCATAATCACCAGTCATGCTTGGGTTCCATTACAATATAAGCCACTTCAACCCAATGCACATGACCCTATTATTAATTACCCATTGTCACCAGTCATGGATGTGTCGTAACATGACACTCTAAGCAACTACAACCCAATTATAAGACCCCAAAATTAGGATGTCACATACCCATTAATGAATGTACCTATTGAATCCTAATGAACACATGACCCCATGAACCATATGAATTACCATAATCACCGGTCCATGCATGGGTACCATTACAATATAAGCACTACAACCCAAACACATGACCCATGATCCATGTTAATTAAACCAAATGTCACCAGTCATTGATGTGTCGTAAAATAACAACTCTGAAGCACCACAACCCCATGCATATGACCTATATGATGTCAAATACCCATTAAAGAATGTGATCAGGGATATCCTAATGCACATGACCCATGATCGATGACCCATATGAATTAGCCCATAATCACCTGTCGTGCATGTTCCAATACAATATACGCCCCTACACCCAAATCACATGACCCATACCCATGTTAATATCAATTGTCACCCATCATTGAAAGTGTCGTAACATGACACTCTAAGCGTAACTAAAACCCAATGCATATGACCCATATGATGTCAAATACCCATTAATGAATGTGACTAGTGATATCCTAATGCACATGACCCATGATCGACCCATATGGATAATTAGCCATAATCACAGGTCGTGCATGGGTTCCATTACAATATAAGCCACTACAACCCAACATACATGACCAATAACCCATGTTAATTACCAATTGTCACCAGTCATGGATGTGTCGTAACATGACACTCTAAGTGCAACTACAACCCAATGCATATGACCCTATTGATGTCAAATACCCATTAATGAATGTGACTAGTGATATCCTAATGACCCATGACCCATATGAATGAGCCATAATCACCAGTCATACATGGGTTCCATTACAATATAAGCCACTACAACCCCATGCATATGACCCATATGATGTCAAATACCCATTAATGAATGTGACCAGTGATATCCTAATGCACATGACTCATGATCGACGACCCATATGAATTAGCCATAATCACCGGTCATGCATGGGTTCCATTACAATATAAGCCACTACAACCCAATGCACATGACCCATAACCCATGTTAATTACCAATTGTCACCAGTCATGGATGTGTCGTAACATGACACTCTAAGCGCAACTACAATCCCGCCTAGAATGATTACAAAAGAATCAGTATGTGACCGCCCGTTTTTTTTATTCTTTATAATAAGTTTATAAAAATTTATTTATTTAAATTTTTTAATTTTATTAATAATTAATTTAATTATAATTTTTATTTTTTAATCAATCATATACAATTTTTGCAACCTTTTCTAATTATCCGTAGGAAAAGGTATTTCCCTCTGATATTTTCATGAAATATTTTTTAAAATTCGTGATAAAGTATCCCATAAAAATTCACCTGAATCATATTCCCCACTAGAAAAACTCCTCATGTCACCGCACAAACTCCCTTCTCATCTCACCAAAATCCTGTCACCACCACAACTCTCATCACGTCACTCTCTCGTCGATCGCTGTCACACACACCTCCTAGAACCCACCACCTGTCACCCACTAGTAATATTATGTTCCTTTTTTTACACATCGTTCTAAAAAAACCATTTTTATGAATTGTAATTTATTTTGAAAATGTCCTTGAGTTATGCTGTAATTGAAAACGTTGTATTTGATTCTTCTTGTAAATTATGTCATATTTCTTGGTAAAATTAGCTAGTTAATTGGTTAAAATATATAAGTAGCCCTGTTAAGCCTATTACCACATGAACATGGAACCAGAATTGGGACTAAATGAATTAGGGTTCCTGGATGGGTGAATATTTTACAAGGGGAATGGGTGGTTGAAAATGCTATAAATTGGCCTCAACCAACTATCTTAATTGAAAAAATAAATGTCAAGCTACCAGAATCTGTTCTTATGTTGTGAGTTTATATTGGTTTTTGTTCACCAGACCTTTAAACTAATGATGGGGTGACCTGCAGGGACATATTTATAAACATGACTATTCTTGATGGAAACTAATAGAATCAGTCAAATCACATGTTGATGATAGCAACGTTTACTGATTATGCAGTACACAACTTGCAGAAGACGGGGAACATCGACCCACGAGTTAATAAAAAACATATTTACATTCCATGTCCGTGTACCAAATGTTTAAACACATAGAGCATAAAGTGAGGATGCAGTACCATATTATCCATACATGCGAATGAATAAGCTACACAAAGTGACTACCATGGAGAAAAGGATGAGCCATCAATAAGTGCCCCAAAACCTGTTAATGCTACAACAGAGTTTGTTGACGACATGGATTTTGCTTATATTCCAACAGATGGCCCAGCAACAGTAGAAATGGTTAATGCTACAAAAGATAATTTTGATGTGGATGACCTTGTCAAGTTTCAAGAACTATTATTAGACGTAGAGAAGCCTCTTTACGAAGGATGTCCTGACTTAACAAAGTTGTCCCCAATAGTTAAACTACTCAACTTAAAGGGTAAATACGGAGCTTCTGATAAGTTCTTCACTGAATTACTAGGCTTGATAAAAAAGAAGCAACCTGCTGGAACGAAATGGTGTAAAAAACTTATCAAGCCAAAAAAGTTTACGATGATTTGTGGATCAGGATACAAAAAAGCTACATGATGTATCACAACTGCCCTCTTTACTGGAAGAATGACAAGGATCTGATTTCGTGTCCAAACTATGAACTCAAGATGGAAGGTGGATAATAAGACAAAGAAAGTGTACGAAAACATTCTAGCAAAGGTAATGTGGTACTTTCCAATCATACCAAGACTGCAATGACTATTTAAGATAGAAAGTATTTTAGAAGATTTAAGATGGCACGCGACACGGAGGATAACCGATGGTGTGTTATGTCACCCCGCACATTCACAGGCATGGCGTACCGTAGATGAGAAATTCCCCGAAATTGCTGAAGATACAAGAAATCTATGGCTAGGAATATCGGCTGATGGGGTTGACGTCAACATGGGAAACATGCATCACAGTGTATGGCCAGTTTTAACTGTCATATATAACCTTCCTCCATGGTTGTGTATGAAAAGAAAGTTTATCAACCTTTCGGTATTAATATCGGGATACCCGGGAAATGATATCGATGTTTTTTTAGAACCGTTGGTTGATGATCTACATACCTTATTCGAGACAGGGGTTGATACGTATGATGCTTCCACAAAAGATAACTTTAATCTACGTGCCGTTGTGTTATGGACAATAAATGATTACCCTGCACTTGGTACATTATGTGGCTGCCCGTACAATGGATTCAAAGGTTGTGTAGTATGTTGGAAAGATACAAACTGTGTTAGACTTTCTGCCTCATCCAAGCAAAGTTATGTTGGTCACAGACGATATCTACCATATAACCATCCGTTCAGAAAGCAAAAGAAGGCATTTAATGGACAACAAGAATTTCTCCAGGCTCCAATTCCAATGACCGGGGAACAAATATACAACGAGGTAAAACATATTGAAAATAAGTGGGGAAAAGGAAAACAAACAAACAATAATGCATCAGAAAACCAAGAAGATACGAGAGGCAAAGGGTATCGAAAACTTAAGTATTGGAGGCATAATCATGTTCCACATTGTATTGAGTTTATGCATGTAGAAAAGAATGTTGCTGAGAGTATAGTCAGAACTTTGCTACATGTTCCGGGAAAGACGAAAGATGGATTGAATGCTCGATTGGATCTGGCTGAGTTGGGAGTAAAACCAGAGTTGTTTGCTATGCAATATGAAGACAAAACAACACTACCTCTAACATGTTACACATTAACGAATGCATAAAAAGACAACTTTAAGTGAAAGTTACACAACACAGAGGTACAGAAGGTTATTGTTCAAATTTCTCTAGTTTGGTTAAACCTAAAGGAATGATGCTCATTGGCTTAATCGCATGACTATCACATGCAATTCAAGATTTTTTTTCCTCATTGCATATGTTCAATATGCACGCCACCCCACAAATCTATTTATCAGGTTTTGCTTTTTCTTTAAATCGATATGTAGCAAAGAAATCATATTGAAAGAACTAGATAAGATGCAAGCAGAACTGGTAGTGACACTGTGCCTACTCGAGAAGTTCTTTCCTCCATCATTTTTTGATATTATGATACATTTGACTGTGCACCTAACTAGGGAGGTAAAATTATGTGGTCCCATATGCTTTCGGTGGATGTATCCCTTCGAAAGATGTATGAAGGTTATTAAAGGACACGTGTGAAACAGAAATAAACCAGAGGGATGCATTGCTGAGGAGACTATTACGGAAGAAACAATAGAGTTTTTTAGCGAATATCATAAATCCATGGAAACTATTGGTATCCCACCTGGTAAACATGAAACTTATGAAAATGAGGAAGGAAAGCCATTGTCGGCCGGCAAATCAAGTGAAGTTTCTGCGGAACTCTTTCAGAAAGCACATTTGTATGTAATACAGAATACAGATGAAATTGTACCTATATACGATTAATTATACTAACAAAATCAATTTCGATACATAAAATGATCTTTCACATATAAAAATCAATAGACATTGTTTCAGCTACACAAGCAGTTTTTAAAAACAAAAACCCGTAAACGAATAGCATTTTCTGGAATAAGCACAGTAAACTTTTGCTACAAGTGTTTAAGTGAAAGGTAAATAATCAAGCTATTTATAATTGTTAGTTTGTTGTTCCTTAATTGAAGCTAATATAACGTGTATTGAAATTTAGTTGGAGTTAGAGATGCGATCAGACAAAGAAAGTGTTAACAACAACCTATAAGCTGGATATCATATGGACCACGCGCCACAGTAGTGAAATACGATGCATATAACATCAATGGGTATACCTTTCGTATGAAATGTCATGATGGCAAAGTTTACCAGAATAGTGGGGTTAGTGTTGAGGCAATCGATCTGCACATATCTAAAGAAGTTGCAACCACAAGACAAGCATACTATTATGGTGTTTTACACTAGATATGGGTACTAGATTACAAATTCCTCTTTTCAAATGTGATTGGGTTAATCACAAATCTGGTGGTGTGAAACGCGATAAACTTGGGTATACATTGGTCGACCTGAATAATTTAGGCCACAAGGTTGATCCGTTCGTATTAGGCTCACAAGCACTATAAGTGTTTTATGTGAAAGACCCGACAGATAAAAAATTGTCTATTGTCTTTAAGACACCTCCCAAGAATTACAAAGATATGTATGACGAAGTCGATGAGGAATTTAGTACCGTCATTCACCATCGCAATGATAACGTATTGCCTCTTGTAGATCAACGTGACTTGGCTAATGAATCACGAGATGACTACTATCGAAAGGACTGTGGAGGTGTTGTGATACAAAAATCCAAGTGAACCAGGGATGCTATTAAAGGCAAGACCTTTGGAGTGAAGATACAATGATTTTTGCTGAAGAGAAGATAGGGAAGAGGAAGCTTAGAAGTGGATAGTGATGTTAATCTACTTTATGATGTTATGTTTTTTGGTCCTTATGTAATGGTAGTAGATGTTAATCTACTATAAAAAAATATGCCTTTAACTTAATTTATTATGTTAGAATGGTTTGTATTTGGTTAATGAAGTAATGATGTTATCTTCTATATTGTGTTATCTGCTTATTTTGATTGACAAATGTATGTTTTGGTTAGGATATTATCTGCGTATACTTAATTTTCTTTTGCAGAAATAATTGACATTAGCTCAGACAGCTCAGATGACAGGCAGCAAAAAAAGCAAGTGCTCCAGTATTTTATGGGCCATCAACACAAGGATTGCTACAAGCTTATGGATATGGTACAATCAAGGAATATCTAGAATGGAACTACTTTCCAAGCACAGACAATGAAAGCACAAACATGGAAACCACAGACAAGGGAAACACTGACAAGGATTGCATTGATGAATCTAACTCTGCAATGTCTAAAGGTAAATATGTACCAGTTTGCAAGAAACACAATCCAAACATGTATAGCCCTGTACCAGTCATAGGATGTGTGCTGGGACTAGCAAGTGTTACTACATGGGAAAAAATTGAAAAGAAAATGGGAGCCAAGAAATCAAAAACTTGTGCAGATAAGGCAAAGGGGAAAAGAAAGGTGTCATGTGGAAGCTGATCATGTTATAACATGTTTTAGATGTTAGCTTTTGTTTGTGTTTTTTTTAGCAATCAAACTTTATGGTGACTTATGTAATGGTGAAAATCATGTACTTTTTAAAACCTTATGAAATTTGATGTATTGGTCTGTTTGGTTTGTGATGTTATAGTCTAGTTTGTGTGTTATTGCAGCTTCCACATTGCATAAGCAGAGAGAAAAAAAGCCACGGTTTAATAAACAGTTTCTATAAGCACTATTTAAGCTACTAACAAAAAATAATGAAGCTTAAACTTCTATATTAAACAGGAATGCATAACATTAATGAATAGGTTACTCTAGCAAGATGGTAAACTGCTTGACTTCTGTAAGGGAGGTCACCGGTTCGATTCTTGCTGGAGTGTAACATCCTTTTTATAAGCATTTTTTAAGCTACTAGCCTAATACAATGAAGCTTAAACTTCTATATTAAAACGGAAATGCATTACACTAACGAATAGATTGGTCTGGCAAGATGGTAACCTGAAGGGAGGTCGCGGGTTCAATTCTTGCTGGGGTGTAACATCCTTTTTTATTTTCTTGTTATGAATATATTGGTTTTTTTTAGGTATTTAGTCACATACAACTAAGCATAAAGTGACCAAAAGTGTTAATAAGTGTGACCATATAGTGTTTAAAGTGACGAAATGTCTATTTTGTGTGACTATTGATCATCAAATGGCCACATGAATTTGATGTTTGTGTGACCTTTTGTAATATTTAGCCACACAAAGCATGTTTGTTTTGGGTATTTAGTCACATACAACTAAGCATAAAGTGACCAAAAGTGTTAATAAGTGTGACCATATGGTGTTTAAATTGAAGAAATGTGTATTTTGTGTGACTATTGATCATCCAATGGCCACATGAATTTGAAGTTTGTGTGACCTTTTGTAATATTTAGCCATACAAAGCATGTTTGTTTTGGGTATTTAGTCACATACAACTAAGACTAAAGTGACCAAAAGTGTTAATAAGTGTGACCATATGCTGTTTAAAGTGAAGAAATGTGTATTTTGTGTGACTATTGATCATCCAATGGCCACATGAATTTGATGTTTGTGTGACCTTTTGTAATATTTAGCCACACAAAGCATGTTTGTTTTGGGTATTTAGTCACATACAACTAAGTAGGAGCAAAATGACTTCTGAATTCGGGTGCATGTACATCAACATTAGGTGACCATCAAACATTGGTTTGAAACACAGCAAATCCCAGTCAGATCTCGTCGTGGTACAAATGTGTGGAAGGAGAAGGCTTTGGCACGAGTCCATGAACTGAGTGATACAGTGAGTCATTTCATGAAAGCGCGTTTACCTGACTGCTGTGATTTAGAAGCCATCGCAGTCAAGCTCATCAAAATCCACGTGAATGGTTTCAATAATTCGTGCAATTACGGTCGGTTTGTAAATTCCGAAAGCTATCTTGTGGGGCATATCCAATGAAAATACCAATATCAGACCTTTGTTGTAACTGCCCAAATTCTCACTACTCAATCGTTGGTAGCAAAGTGCACCAAACACATGAAGATAAGAAAGATCGGGGGTTTGTTTGTGCAAAAGCTTCATTATGGTGTTTTGCCGTGACGACGACGAATCATGTAACATTTTGATAACAGGCTTGGCAACCGCTCGGCCACAAAGAATAAAGGAGCTTTTGCATATAAATTAACATAGTGCGTGCTTGGTCGATTAGCGTACGATTTCGTCTTTCAACAACG
Organism: Tanacetum coccineum; assembly: GCA_026074375.1. NCBI lineage: Eukaryota > Viridiplantae > Streptophyta > Magnoliopsida > Asterales > Asteraceae > Tanacetum > Tanacetum coccineum. The sequence goes on from BQNB010008206.1 coordinate 49,608, forward strand.
CCGTTTTGCTGTGGAGAGCGTGCAACTGATGTTTCATGAGAGATGCCAACCTTCTCATAATATTCACGCAATGTCTGATTAACAAACTCAGTTCCATTATCTGTTCTGATACGTCGGACGGTTTCCTTAAGTCGTACCTGGATCATCTTCAAAAAGTTGATTATAAAAACTGAAGCTTCATCTTTTGATCGTAGGCATTTTACCCAAGTAAATCGAGAGTAGTCATCAACAATAACGAGGATGTACTTCTTTCCACTGAAACATCTCGATCACGCATGGCCCACAAAGATCCATATGCAATAGTAGATTTTATCTGATTGGATTTCCTTCAGATTTGGTTTTGTGGGGTTCTTAGAACTTTTGCCTAAGCACGATAGCGGAACATAATTGAGTACCCTTTTCCCAAACTTGAGCTTTGGGAACCTCGAACACAGTCCATGTCTTGCCAAAATGATTATAGAACCAAAGTTCAAATGATAAAGGCGACGAATCCAATAACCAAGACTTGTGTTTTAGTAGACGCCTAGACCAATAGACAAATGGGAGAGGATGCCATCATATTCCCTAGCTAGAGAGTATAAATGTTATCTATCCCCATTCGCGATCACCTTCAGTAAGTCAACACTTCTAGAATGCGAATGAAGCACGTGTGTTGACGAAAAGCCACTACAAGATTTGAATCACTAAATTTTCCCACAGAAAAAAGATTTATGCCCAAGTCCTTCAAACGTAATAAACCCTTGAGAGTAGTAACATTTACCAAGCTGATAGTCTCCAAAACCCATTATCTTTGCAACTTGGTCGTTCCGAATTTAACTGTGCCTAAAAATTTGACTGACGAAATTGGTGACTGAAGCGATCTCCCGGTCATAGTGCTTCGAGCAACCGGAATCCAAGGTACCGACGATTTTGGACTACCTGCATTCATTCAGAGAAGTAATGGAATAATTGGTTTTTGTGGATCCCCAGATTTTCTGGTTCCCTGTTTGTTAGCAAACATTGGTTTTAAAACCTAAATTTTGCTAACAGAGCTCCGCAATTTGTATTAATCCCCTAGATTTCCGTGATAACCAATTACACCACATTTTTTAGGTGATTCAAGACTAGAAATATAGCTTCCTATAAGGCACTTCATTAGTAGTGGTCAATCCTAGTTAATAGGGCACGCATTTTCCTACTTATAGTGAAGTCCGAGCCGTAGTCTCCATATATATCCTATCAGAGTGAACACCTTTCCTGTTGGTTTCCAACTATCTTTCTTAGAAGTATCTATTATTAGATTTAGCACGAGAATTTCATAACATTAACAGCATTAGAAACACACAAGTTATCAGATGACATGCAATCATTACTGCTAAACACAGAAAATAATCTGAAAATTATCTGTTTCTTGAGATTCCTGCACAACCGCAGATCCCTTTAACATTAACAAGCCCATTCTTTTATTCAAACTAGTTTTAAACATTCCTATGGTGACTTCTACTTTACTTCAAATTACTTACTTGGTGGTTGCGTGAATCCTATCATTCTTGGTATTGCCTGAAGGCTGGATCCCGCTAGCACAAGTAGAAATGTCTTACTCCTGTAGATGCCAACACACGCTTGTTAGCAACTATGTTTATGAAGTCGAGCTGTTTTGTGTTTCTGTTAGTGTGAGTGTTTCGGCAAACCTAACTTGCTTGACCATTTTTCCTCGTATGGCCTCAGTTTTTTGAGGACCACAATTGTTTGAGGCTAAGTGCATGATCGTACTAATATCGAAAGCAAATCCAGAAATAACTTTGGTTTACCTAACGGCAGACACTAAAAGTGTGTCGCAAGGATAAATTTGCTTTTACAAGTTTCTACTATATCCCTAAGGACCAAAAGCTCTTCCTGTGTATGCTTAATATACTGAAGAGGAGCCGTCCTTTTGTTCAACAACTTGGTGTGATTGGCGCTCCATGTTATCCTTATCCATGATTTTATCAACAAGAGTGGGTTCACAGACTCCTGTTTATCTAACGCTTTTCTTAAGTTTCTTAACACGTTTTTAAAGGGCTGCTAACCAAAACATTGTTTTCACTGAAGTTTTGCATTAAATCAGAAATCTCCAGCGGACTTTATAATGACTTTGTTAAATTAACCGCATCCATGTTCTTTTGAATTGAACACTTTTTGTCTAATCGAGATCATAAAGGCACTTATAAGTCCTGTTTCAAATGCTCATCTCATAACAAGTTTGTCACTGCCTATGGTTTCAATCATGTTAAGTGTCCACTATTTCACATCATGTCCCAGTTTGACTGACCTATCCTCCCCATTTTCCTTTCATGACTTGATTTGGCTCTTTCAACATAACTATGACAGTAGACTTATCGCTTGAGACTGAGCTTATCAATTCACATTAATTCGAACACTGAGCAAAACTATTGGAGCATTTTGATTTAAAACACAGATTTCCCTTGTTGGAAATAAATTTTCGTGGAATTAAGTTGAGACAGCTTTCCATAGTGATGCATAAGTTTTCAAGATTTTGTAAAGCACTTTCAAAGTTTATTCATTAAGTTTTCTTAATCAACAAAATCCTTTTCTTGACAAGCTCAGTCCAAGTTCCGAGACACTTCTGACATTCAGTCACAATTTTCACCACTTGCATTCACAGAACAAATTCATAACATTTGTTAGCAAATATCCTTATCAATGCTTGTTCCAAGAGTTCTTTCATTCACTCACCCAAAACTTGATTCATTTTAACTTCGAAATTTTTGGACTCCAAGCGATGTTGTTCGACAGCCTGTTCCATTTGATAAAAGACTTTTTGGACATCAGCAAGTTCTTCAACCAAGTATTGGTTGAAGTTATTGAAGATATCTTTTAATTCGTTTAGAAACGGAATGATTTCATCTCGAAAACACGCCTTTGTATGTTCAAACCCCCACGTGCCCTCAGTGATAGCTGTGGCAGTGGTTCTTTCTTTGACAACCTGATCAAAGCCAGTAAGATGGCGTTTAAGCTTTTTCAAGCTAGTATTCACCATACTTACTGTAGGAAGTTCTTTTGGAACCTCAACCATGACGGTTGTGGAAGAATGAGATGGGTCTAAAGGTGGGACCGAAGTCTCTTTCCAATAGGCATGTTCACAATATAAATCAGTTTGTCGAACAAATCGTTTGTAGTAATCGTTATTAAGAATATCATAATTAATGGGTCTCATGTTTATTGTATGTTTCACAAACAATGGATCTTGTTCTTTCAAAAGCATTTTTGAACGACTCTTTTCACTTAGCTCTAATGTTTCATCAGAATCAGGGACCACTATCCTTTTCTTCAAACAGAAAGGTTTTTCAAAACCGATAGCTTGTTTCGAGGAATAATCATAACCACGTTTGGAGTTAGTCAGCATACGAACAGTTTGCGCAGATTGACCTCTTTTGAAAATGATGTTGTCAAGTTGCTTAATTTGTTTTTCTAACTCAATTTCTCTTTCAATATTTCTGTTTTCTTCTAATTCCAACTTATTTTTGAGTTCAGAAACTGTTTTCATTAAACACTCCTTTTCTTGCCCTTGTTCGAAAAAGAAATTTTATTTTTCTTAAATGTAATCAATCCTTCGGCAACTGTTCATTGAACCTGAAAAACGTTTTTCAACATTTTGTTTTCTTTCTCAACCTCATTAACCTCTTCTTTATATCTGTCAAGTTCTCGGTAGACAAGCTATTATGACAGAGTTGCAATGCGTCACCTTTGGGAAGTTATATTGGTCAAACATAGACAATATCAGGACAACTTGTTGAGCAGAAGGGTTAGAATTCGGACGAGTTTTCCTGTGTGTTTTTTCACTCAGATACTGAGAATAAAGGAATGATATTGCTTATCACTGATTATATCAGTTTTTGACTAACTCACATCATTAGACTGTTCAGAAGAACTACAAGATCTGCTCACTTTGATTGAATAAGTCACAATTTCAAATATCTTTGAATTGTGTACCTCAGTGATTGCATCTGATCCATTTCCTGAGAGATTGGCCATGAAGCAAATTTGGCTGAATTGAGTTCATGCACAATCAGAAGTCATATGCATCCAATCAACGGCTTGATAACACATTGTGAGTGGATGACTGATTGAGAGTTTTGAACATGCAGGAGTCCTGGATCGCCAAAGAATGCTATCTTCTTCCTCTGTTAAAGTCTGTCCACAGCTTGAGCTTGAGACCAACACACCTTTAATTTAATCGATGAACCATGTCTCATCCTTTTACGCTTAGGCTTAGTGCACATTTCAAATATGACCCTCACCCTTTTTCAATTTTAAACAAATAACCGTCCGTGGTTATCCCCCGTGTTTGCTAACCAACTTGCACCAGTGTGAATTTTCCTTGTTGTTTCCATAGCATAAGAAGTGTGTCTCCCCTGTACAGGTTGCACCGTCACTTTTCCATCATAAATGGTAGCTTGTTGACGAGGGTTTGACGAAGTCCTTAGCTGATTGTTAGTGGTAGGATACCGAGATGTGACAACAGCAGTCAAAAATGACATCATGTGATTAATTGCATCAATCGGATCATCCCCCTTCTGGAATACTGGAACAACTAAGCTGGAGTCTGGTTGGGAAAACTCAGGTGTTGCTGCTGATGAGTTTGTGGGAGGCATATTCCAACAGTGGTATTAGACGTAGTATAAAAGGTGTAAGAACCTAAGAAGGTAATTTGGGTTGGTTGACTGATATGGTGAGAATGATGCTGTGTAGGTAGAGACAGTATGAGCGATGAGTAGCTTAGTTTGATAGCTGGCTGAGATAACTGATGTAGAATGCAACTAAACAAGAGGAACAGTGGTTGCCGTTCATGCATCAAACGAACTTCAATAGCGTGTCGTTCATGTGTTGCAGAAGAGAGTGGAAGTTATCAACGTTGGTAGTGTGCAAATCTTTAACCAGTTTAACATCAGTGACAAATTTGCTCCATTCATCAGGAAGAGTGTTTAAAAACTTGGTGTTCACTTGAAACTGCTCCAAAGGCATCTTGTAAATGTTCATGTCATTGAGTAACAAAGTGAACCGCAAGTAATACTCATGCAACGTCCTCCTTTCTTGTAGGTAACTTATCAAATTCAATCATACAACTTGCACTCACGTTCCTTGATTGGTTAACGATGTTTCCTTTCATTAACATTTAATCTCTCCCAAAAGATCCATTGCTACAACATGTAGACATCACTAAAGCATAGATTATCAAGTTGGTAGGCCTTGGAGAATGATATTAATTGCTTTGATGTCGCAATCTGCTTGAATGGCTTCACTGGAGTTAGCTCAACATATTCCTTTAGCCGTTGTATACTCCATCCTCAGTGATTGAAGTCCAAACAGTGGTCCTTTTTCAACATATGCAAGTATCAATTCTTCCATGTGGTCTATTCATTCATATAAAGAGTTCCATTCTGCATTTTCCATGATCATACAAGTGTTTTTCCAGCATCGGTGGTTTGTTGTCACCTCCAGAGAGAAGTGATTTATCAGCAAGAGACGTCATTGTGATATCAAAAGATTACAATTTTATCGTTCGGTGGTAGAAAGAAATTGTGTTTGATACGTGATTGATGAGTCTTGAATTAAACTACACGGGATTTTACGATTCTTGACAAAACCGGGAAGACAAGTGTTTGTTTCACGGGATTTAATTTAAAAAAAAAACAAGTCAAAGAAATAACCGTATAATTTAAAAATTGAGTTTGTTAAGTTTGAATTTATTTTTCACTAGTTCGATCAGCTCGTTCGATCGACTAGTTCGAACCTCTCGTTCGATAGGCTCGTTTGATCAAAACGAAAGTAGCTCGTTCGATTAAAACTAGACGACGCTCGTTCGATCAAAACAAAAAAAACCGCTCGTTCGATCGACACTTAAGTAGCTCGTTCGATTGAAACTAGAAGACGCTCGTTCAACAAACTAAGAACCGCTCCGTCTCGAATCGTCACTTAAGTAGCTCGTTCGAATTGACCCTAGAAGCCGCTCGATCGATCAAAACTAGAACCACTCGTGTCGATCGACACTGAATAGCTCGTTCGATTGACACTAAGAATCCGCTCGATCGCATCAAGAACTAAGAACCACTCGTTCGATCGACACTGAAGTAGCCGTTCGATTGAAACTTAAAGACCCGCGTTCGTATCGTCGGAACAAGACCCTCAGTCGTTCGATGATCTCGTGGTTCGATCACTATTCGAATGTCTGTTCGAATCCTCTCGTTCGATCCTAGCAATATAAAACGAAACACAACTTTTATCAAAACTCAAAAAACACGATTTTTACCGATTTTAGAAAAAAATTCTTGTACAACTAGAATACCTAACCTATAGGAACAAAAAAATGAAAACTTAAGGTTTTAAAGCCAAAAAAAATTTAAACACTAATTGGATCTTTGTAAAGGTTTTGAACACTAATCAAACACAAAAATCTAAACACACCACTCCATGGCTCTTGATACCAATTGTAGAATACAAATAATCTTATGAATCAACCAAGAACAAGAAGTGAGATGTGGGTTGGATTGTTAGAGAAACTTGGATGAAATGGATGAATGTGTATTATGGAAAAATGGAATGGATAACAAAGTGAACAACTAACAAATGAAAACAACCAACCCTCTCCAAGACTAGGAGAGGGGTATAAATACTACCATGGCCGGCCCATGGCTGGAGTTGGGCCACCCATGGGCCTTGGCCGGAACAATTACGTAGATCTAATCCTATACTAACCTACGAGCTAAGACTTGTTTACAACATTGGAATTGACCGACACTTTTCCGTGTTTTCCTACACACTTCTATTTTTTGATTTATTGACAACTATTCACACACTAATCAATATTTCCCTTACTAAAGTTGAGGCACATTATATCAAGTTCATTGTTTGGATTCATTTTCACTTGGTTGAGTCTTTCTGGACCATATTGTATATTATGAGTCATCTATTTCATGATGTCAGGTCCAGAGGTGCGATAATTTCCTGTCATGGGTGGTCGGGGTACCCTGCTTGCATTTTCACAGGATTTATAAAGCTGTTTATACAAGGGTAGATTTTCAAAATCACTAGTCTTTTGTAATTAAAGACACTTTGTGAAGCGTTTCATTTTTTATATAACTACAAATTCCTACAATATCTGAAATCACCATAACCCAAGTCCCAAATTTATCAGAGGCAGAACATTTGATCAATTTATGAATTACTATTCAATAGTTTTTTGTATGAAGATTCCATTTATTCTACTATAACCTCTAAGTCATCTTTTCTTTTGAGAGCATTAGCCAACACAAGTCTTATGTATGTTAGAACATCTGTTTTATCATCTAAATCTATTTCATAAATTTGATTTTATTGTTCATACCAAATTGACCTTGTTGATAGGGCAACTAGTTTGCCTTCAACCTTTTTAATCCTGAGTATAAGCCTTTAATCTCTAACACTACATCACTAAGTTTCCCTCTCTCTGAAGCATCATACAGTCTTTTAGATTTGTATAAGATTCTTTACACTTATTTGAAAATGAAATACTTGTATTTCAGATCCTGAGTTGTTGTTAGCCATTAAAAGCATAATCAACATCTCTTTTGTGAAATGAGTTGTCCAGATCAAATTCTTTCTCCATCAACTGGTCACTAATTCATTTATGCTTTCATCTCTATTGCTAGTTCTTCTCCCTTCTCTATTCCCAGTATTCCATCCATCTCTCCTTCTATTCTCTTCCTTCGTTCTACACTCTCTTGCAAAATGCCCTGTTTTGTGGCATTTGAAGCATTCCACTTTTGTTTTATCAAAACCAACAGGTTCTTTTGCATCAAACTGTAGTTTTCTACCAGTCTTCTTTTGGAACTTGTTTATTCTCATGGAGATCATTGCCACTTGCCATTTCAAGTCCATTTCTTCGAGATCATATTCATCAACCTGATCTAAGTCCTCATGATCCAGTTGAGGACAACTAGATTGACTTGCAAGCAAGGAATATGATGATGTTGATGGTTGTTCATGCTTTAAACAATGACCAGAAGAGTGGGACACACCATAAGCAGTACTAACTTCATTAGTACTGTTGGTGTTTTCAGAGACGAATGCTATATTTTGCAAGTTGGATGATGATGCAGTAGAGCCTTTCACATCATTTTCAAAGACTCTTAGATTGTTGTACAAGTCATCAAAACTAAGACTGTCCATTCCTGGTTTGTTCCTCATGATCAAGGAAACTTGTAACCAAGCAGAAGGTAGAGATCTTAAAAACTTTTGATTTGCATCTTCAGTAGATACACCTGCTCCATGAATCTCTAGCTGACTGAGTAGACTTTGGAATCTCTCATATCCTTTGTGAATTCCATCTGAGTTGGATACTGTGAATCCTTCAAATTGTTGCTTCAAGATGTACTTCTGCATCTTTTTGGATTCATCATTTCCACCAAATCTGGATTTTATGGCAATCCACATATCTTTTGCATCAGTCATTTTGTGGAATTTAGCTAGATGATCTTCTGGTATGGCCATCAGCAAGGTGGTCCTAGCTTTTCTTTCTCTCTCTCTCAGCACCATTTCTTCTGCAGTTTTAGGAGGCAAAATTTTAATCTGTCCTGTGGTATCCAGTGTGACTGATACAGGACCATTCCCATTTTGGATAACCTCCCAAATTGGATAGTCTGTATGGGCCAGATAGTGTTCTATCTTCATAGCCCATATGTCATATTCTCCCTTTTTGAGAATTGGTAGTTTGATGGTTGAGACTGTTTGAGGAGTTTGTTGTGTTGGTTTTTGTTGTGTTTCTTGTGGAGGTGGTGGTGGAGGTGGGATTTCATCATGTGTTCCAGACATGTTTAGATTTGTTTGTTTTGAGATGAATTAACTAGATTTGATTGTTCTTCTTATTCAAAGTTTCTTACAAGGCTCTGATACCAATTGTGGTTCCTTAAACTGAATGGATCTTTGCAGCCTATAAAGGATGATAGCCTAGATGTATAAATACAACTGACTATGTAGAAACAATGACTTGAATACAATATGTTAATGCGGAATCTTAACACAAGTACTAAGAAGAATAATGATTTAACAGAATAACAACTTTGTTAAAATGTTCTTGAGAGTTACAGATTGCTAACTATGATATATTCTGTGATTTGTAATCGTCTATGTCATATATGTTCTAACTATGTCAATAGTTATCCTTTTATAGATTAAGGATAACCCTAAAAGTCTTACATGACTTTCTGACAAATATCTCACAAATATCTTTTAAATATCTTCTCATCGGTACTAACTATTTTACTACTAACGGTACTAACTAACTAACAGTACTAACACTTTGTACTGTCGGTACTAAGTATAACTGTCGGTACTAACTATTGTACTGTCGGTACTAAGTTAAGAAAACATTAATCCTAACAGATGCCCTTCTTGCTGTAGCACTGCTCTAATGCCAACCCCAGAAGCATCTGTTTCCACTACAAAAGTCTTCTGAAAATCAGGTAGGGCCAATAATGATGTTTGGATCATGGCTTGCTTAAGAGTCATAAATGCACCTTGCCTTTTCAGCTATGTCAGCAACATCTTTTCAGCTACTCAGCAACATCCTTATTCCTGCAAACCAATCAAAGCTGGCTTTAATAAAAAAAAAAAAAAAAAAAAAAAAAAAAAAAAAAAAATAAAAATAAAAAAAAAAAAAAAAAAAAAAATATAAAAAAAAAAAAAAAAATAAAATTAAAAAAAAAAAAAATATAATAAAAAATATAAAAAAAAAAAACAAAAAAAAAAAAAAAAATAAAAAAAATAAATATAAAAAAAAAAAAAAAAAATAAAAAAAAATTTTAAAAAAAAAAATAAAAAAAAAAAAATATAAAAATAAAAAAAAAAAAAAAAAAAAAAAAAAAAAAAAAAAAAAAAAAAAAAAATAATAAAAAAAAAAATAAAAAAAAAATAAAAAAAAAAAAAAAAAAAATAAAAAAAAAAAATAAAAAAAAATAAATATATTAGTTTTTTGGCAAACTACCAGCCATTATACAGGATTTGATGTTCCTTTACCAGTAGCCGTTTGCTCTGGGATATATAACTCTTTATTCTAAGAATATGGTGAGTTAAATACCATACAGTTTTTGGTAAACTGTCAACCATCAACGGATTTGATTAGTCTTTACCAAAAACGTTTGTGTTTGACTAGCCAATTGCTCATTGAATAACATGGTGCCTGATAAACCATATCGTTATTAGCAAACTATCAGCTATCAACAGATTCGATTATCCCTTTACCAAGAACTGTTTGATCTCGGACTAGCCAACTCTTCACCAAGAAGCAAGGTGAGTTGATTACCTTACAATTTTTGGTAAATTGTAAACCATCAACGGATTTGAGAATTCTTTACCCTAAGCCGTTTGCTTGTGGACTAGCCAATTCTTTTGCCTGTTAAGCATGGTGAATTAATAACCATTTTGTTGTTTGGTGGTTAGCCAACACTCAATCCCTTCTCACTTCCATCATCTTTTCTTCATATTCTAAATCAGCAAGTACTTCTTGATAAATCTTAACAATTCCAATGCATTGTATTTTTTTTTTTTTTTCCTTTCTTCTTCAGATTCTAATCTTAAATTTAGCATTTGCACCAGTATTTCCTTCTTTAAAGGATACTTCTTCTCTATTAGCATATGTATGACTACTCCTTCATTAGTCATCAAAGTGTGTATACATGAGGAACTGTGCAACTTCCAACTGATTACCTTCCATTCATGCTGTGAGTTCCAAAACTCATCTTGTTCATCAGGGATAGAGAACAAAACCATTAAATGCTCCCAAAGACCTCTTTCAAAACCTTCAGGCACTCATCTCGGTATTTATTTCATTCCCAAGTTGATAACAGCATTTTAGATCTTCTTCCTCTATACAAAAATGGACAATACTGATGTTAAAACACTAAAGTGTCTTTGCTGTCCATTACTTCTTGTTACCACATTCAAATTAATTTCTTTATTGGTTTTAGCTTCATCAAGTTGTGGTTTAGTGCCATAATTCTGAGTCTTCCAGTCAATGATTCTGGATACTTCTTGTCAGTACGTAATCATAATCCACTTCTTTTTCTTCATCTTGAGCTATTTTCAAACATAATCTCAGCTCATCATTTTCTTTGTCAGAATCATCATCTGAAGTGTGTTGAATATATCTCCTTTTTCTTGACTTCATCTTCTTATCTAGTACCTACTTTCTTTTTCTAGTACTTTTCTTCATCTTATCCTCATACTTAGACTTCCTCTTTGGTGGTATTCCCTTGATCACTTCAGATTTAGATAAACCACCTCTTTTCTCATTCAACTTTTTGATAAGCCTTTCATCTTTAGCAGACCCAGTGGAAATGAAATTTTCATTAATAAGCCTCTTAATCTTTCAAACAAATCGTTGTTATGTTCTTCAAACTTCCTAGCCTTTCAAAACTAGCAGCATGTTTGAAGTTTCCCACGATGCTTTTAAGTAGGTTTATCAGTTTGATTTCCTGAGTGATTCTTGTTGGAGGTTTATTCCTTATAGCTTGTGATTTCTTTGTTGAGCACGGAACGTTTCGTTTGAGCTCAAATTGTATCATGAAGGAACATAGCTCATTCCTTCTATTGTAAATTGCTCTCATTTCTTGCTCTTGAAGCTCTCAGCTAGAATTTCTGTCTGCCTCAATTCTTTCTTTTTATATCATCAAAGTCTTGAATAAGAGCTCATTGTTGCTTGTTCCTTCGCTATCTGTTTCTCGTCCTCTCAGCTTCCATTCTTCTTGCACTTCCTAGCCAACTCTTCATCACTCCAAGTTGCCTTGATTTCTCTTCACACTTGAGGAATATCATCATCTTCACTTTCAGTTTCATCTTCTTCTACAATCTTCTTCTTCCCTTTGTCTTTAGGATCAATTTTTGGAAGAGGCTTTAAAGTGAGTGTTGATCTTGTAGAAGTAGGTCTAGGTCTATTAGTATCTTCAACATCCTTATTCTACAACCGTCTTCTCTTTCTCTTGGAAATATGCTTTGGCTACTCATGTTGATGAGAAGTGTTAGCAATTGTTCATCATCAACCAAATATCATAGAATGTGGGTGTTTTGAGTTGTTGTTTTAGAAGCTTGAGCAGCAATTCTTCCTTAGTTTGCTCTTCATACTTTCTTTTTGCTCAGCGGTACTTCAACTTTCTTTTCAATAACCTTCTCATTGGTCCTTCAGTACCTTCAAATCTCTTCAGAAGCACCCAACACCTTGATCATTAGTACTTTTACATTTGTTCAACAGTTACTATTGATGATCGTCAGTAACTAAAAGTTTTGGTCTTTCCGGATAATCTTCAGATATGCTTTATGATGTTTGATGACAGGTTTAGCTTGCTTCTTGAGCTTTGTGATCTTAGCCTTCAAGAGTTTAATTTCCTTGGCTTGATCTGAAACCTGTTGACATAAAGAGATACAAAGATCATAGACATTTTGGAGAGTCATGTCATCCTCATTCCCTGAAAGGGATGTATCATTAGATGAATGATCTCTAAGATTCTCACCAGTAGGTTCTGGGATTGAATCAGGAACAATAGGAGTGGGTGAAGGTCTTGGGGAAGGGTCAGGTTGTTGCTCAAAAGGTACCTCACTTGGTTGAGCAGAAGATGAGTCAGGCAGTGACTCATTTGGGACTTCACCAGTGGGAGCAGGAGAGGGTGATGGTTGTTCATCAGATAGTCTTTCTGAGGAAGCACCCTCATCCTGAGTTGGTTGGACCAACATAGTATCAAACAAAGGTGTAACTTTGCCTGAGAAATGTTTGCCCTTCTTAATCATAAAAGAAAAAACTTTACTAGTTAAACTATTTACAGGAAAGTGATCTAAAGATACAGATATATTAGATAATTGTCTATCTAAAAATATAGAAATAAAACGAGGATACATTACAAACTTCTTCTTAGCCTCTAGATGTCTATGCATACCATCAAAAATTAATTTTGAAAAATTATACTTTTGATTAGTTGTTAAACAAATTACAGTTGTGGCAATATTTGTTGGAATTTGATCCCAAGAGGTACTTTTGGAACTTAAACAATGATTAATTGTGTGAAATAAAAACCTCTATTGGGGTGAAAACAAAGCTTTATTAAATGTTAACACAGTTAAATCCCCTTCATTTCCCATAAGCCGAATAGCATCAAAGATAGCTTGATTTGGTAATGAGTCTAACCCATCAGCATCATCAAAAATAAGATCAGTTCGGATTGATGCCTCAGAGATAGACACAAACTTGCCAACTACATTGGTAGTTATATGCCTAACATTGTTGATTGTTTTGGACTTAGCAGACGTCCAAAACTGTTCAACGAATGTGGTCGAAACAACAGGACTTACAGTGAGCGCATGATAAATATAACTTCTTCGAAGAAAATTAATGACTTCATGAAACTCAACATTCCCTTCAGTCTTTTCCAAGTATGCGATCATGTTGTGCTTAGGACAGGACTCAAGAGCAGCCATGTTGCTTAGAAGAGAGAGATCGTCGGTAAGAGAGATTAGGGCTTGTAAAGATGAATGACAGTTAGAGAGATTGCTTGAGTAAGTGTGCGATTGAAATGGATTCTTATAGGTTTGGGTGACCTAATTTTAAAGAAAACGTTCCAATTTACACTTTGTACCCTTGGCGGTATTTTTCTCCAACGTCTCTTTAGCGGTACAAACTTTGCCCAGCGGTACTAACTTTGCATGGTCGGTACTAACTTTGTCCAAACAAAGAATGAACAATGTAAGTATCAGGAATGCTTCAGCACCATTAGTAACTCTTCTCAGTGACTCTCTAAATCTTCTTTAAGCGTTGACAAGCATCACTTCTAGCTAATATGTATCCATAACTAAAACTATACAACTCTAACTAATTGCTAATATTTCTACTAATAGTAGTACTTAGTTTAAAAGCATACTAAATCTCTAATCTGAAATTGCTTGCTTTAAACTAGTTGATAATGTGAAACGCATACTGCATCTTCCTTCGTCATCAACCATACTAACCAATTTTACCTGGCACACACCTCTCCAATGGTATGCATCCCCTTTGTTGTCAAACATGACATAGACTCGTCTCTTGGTGGTTTGAACCACACTTGCAAATACTCTTTGGATGGTCTACATAATCTCATGTCTTCAAAATGCTTCACAAGAGAATTCTTACTCTTAATTCAAGCACTAACAACTTGAGCAATCTTCTTACTCTTGAACAACAGCCAACTCTTTCTTACTCATGATGATGTTGTTTCTTAATAAACAACCTTTTTGCACCCTTGTTAAAATGTGGTTTGTCCTTAGGTTTACGATTAGGTACAACACAGTTTCTTGGTCTAGTTGCTACCTGAAAGTGTACGGACCACTTGTTGGTACAGTTTGTTCTGCTTGCATGATGGTGATTGAATCTTGATGAGTAGAAAGGTGGAGCATAAGGTTTTAGGGGTTTCTTGGAACAAGTTTGATTTGCCATGGTGTGTTTTAGCTTGTTGAAGAGTATGCTTTGTGATTCATGTAAAGAAAGAAGAAAAACGTGTGTTTTACCTCTTTCATCCACAGATGACTCATTCATATTGTCTCCTTTTAACCAATGTAGGTTATGGATTTATCATCCCAATTGAAACAACCAAGAACTGAAATCGGCTAACATCAAATGCCTACATTGTCATCAGTGTGGATCTTAAGCACTTGTATGAGTTTCTTCTCATATGCATCTCTTATGAAGTGGTGCCTAATGTTGGTTTATATTGAATCATTGACAACCTGGTTTCAGACACTAATTCAGAAGGTTCTGTACTAATGTTAGAGTTACAGGTATCAAGTTCAGTTGTTTGGGATTCAGATTCACTTGGTTGAGTCTTTTCTGGACCATATGTATATTGTGAGTCATCTATTTCAATATCAGGTCCAGAGGGCAAATAATTTCCTGTCATGGGTGGGGGTACTGCTTGCATTTCACATGTTTTTTGCAAAGGTGGATTTTCAAAATCACCTTTATTGCTCTTAAAGACACTTTGGAAAACTTCATTTTCATAACTCAAATTCCCACTATATCTGTAATCACCATACCCGAGCCCAAATTTATCCCTGGCACTCATATGATGATTTACAATTTTACCAAGATTTTTTGAAGAATGATTCCATTTGTCTACTATTACTTCTAAATCATCTTTTTCTTTTTGAGCTTTAGCCAACAATTTCTTATGGTATGTAAGAACATCTGTTTTGTCATCTAAATCTATTTTCATAAATTTGATTTTTTGTTCATACCAAAGTTGACCTTGTTGATGGGCAACTAACTGTGCTTTTCAACTTCTTAAGACCTGAGTATAAGCCTTTATTTCTACGCTACTCACTAAGTTGCTCTCTCTGGGCTCATTATAGTCTTTTAAAGTAACGTTTAGCATAGACTCTTTGCACTCATTGAACAGAAAGTTCCTGGTGTTTGATCCTGAGTGTTGTAGCAGATCATAATCTTCATTATTTTCTGAATGAGTTGTCCAGTCAACACTTTCTCCATCAACTGTCACCATTGCTTTAGACTCTTCTTTCTTTCCAGTTCTGCTCCCATCTTTATTTCCAGGATTCCATCCATCTCTCCTTCTGTTATCTTCCTTTGTTCTACACTCTCTTGCAAAATGCCCTGTTTTGTGGCAGTTGTAGCATTCCACTTTGGTTTTATCAAAACCAACAGGTTCTTTTGCATCAAACTGTAGCTTTCTACCAGTCTTCTTGTAGAACTTCTTTATTCTCATGGAGATCATTGCCACTTGCCATTTTAAGTCCATTTCTTCAAGGTCATATTCATCAACTTGGTCTAAGTCCTCATGATCCAATTGAGGACAACTTGATTGGCTTGCAAGCAAGGAATATGATGATGTATGTTCAAGTTTTGAATTATGACCAGAAGTATTGGAAACACCATGAGCGGTACTAACATCATTAGTACTGTTGGTGTTTTCAGAAATGAATGCTACATTTTGCAAGTTGGAAGATGATGCAGTAGAGCCTTTTACATCATTTTCAAAGACTCTTAGATTGTTGTACAAGTCATCAAAACTGAGACTGTCCATACCTGGTTTGTTCCTCATAATTAAGGAAACTGTTACAGAGGGTAAGTAGAGATCTAGAAATTTTGATTTGCTATTAAGTAGAACACCTGCTCCTTGAATTCTCTAGCTGATGAGAAGACTTTGAAATCTCTCATAGCCTTTGTGAATCCCATCTGTGTTGGATACAGTGAATCCTTCAAACTGTTGCTTCAAGATGTACTTCTGCATCTTTTTGGATTCATCATTTCCACCAAATCTGGATTTGATGGCATTCCACATTTCTTTTGCATCAGTCATCTTATGGAATTTAGCTAGATGATCTTCTGGAATGGCCATTAGCAAGGTGGTCCTAGCTTTTCTTTCTCTTTCTCTGGCCACTACTTCTTCTCCTGTTTTAGGTGGCAAATTTTTAACTTTGTCCTGATATATCTAGTTGAGATGATACTGGACCATTTCCATTTTGATTACCTCCCAAATTGGATAGTTGTATGAGCAAATAGTGTTCCATCTTCATAGCCTATATATATATTCATCCCTTTTTGAGATTTGGAAGCTGATGTGGGTTTTTTTTTTGAGACTGTATGAGGAGTTTGTTGTGTTGGTGTTTGTTGTTGTGTTGGTTGTGGAGGTGGTGGTGGTGGATTTTCATCTTGTGTTCCAGGACATGTTTAGTTTTGTTGGTTGGGATGAAATAACTGGTTTTATTATGTTCGTCTTATTCAAAGTTTCTCAAAGGTCTCTGATACCAAATTGAAGGTCTTGTTTAAAACTGACTGGAATTTTGCAGCCTATAAAGGATGAAAACAAGATGTATAATACAAATGACTATGTAGAAAAATGGGGGGGGAAACGGGGGATTTTGGGGGGGGGGAATACAATATGTTTAATGCGGAATCTTAAACAGGTGTAAGAAGAAACAAATGAACAAACAGATAATAAACTTTTGTTAAAGTGTTCTTGAAGATTACAGTATTGCTTACTTATGATAACTATATGTTCACTGTATTATCTTTTGTTAGAACTCTCATGATCACCTATGAGTCTAACTATTGCCTAGGGTTCTTTTATATTCAAGGATAACCCTAAAAGGCTTACATATCTTTTTCTAAAATATTCTTAAATATCTTTTATAATATCTCCTAACAGGTACTAACTAACTTTCTATACGGTACTAATCTAAACTAACAGTACTAATATTTTGTACTGTCGGTATTAAAGTATAACTGACAGTAACTAAAAAAATATTTTGTACTGTCGGTACTAAGTTAAGAAAACATTAATCCTAACAGACCCATTAGCATAATTCATTATATACATTAAGTTTTCAAATATAAACTCAGAATTGTCATAATTTAGGTATTGACTGAGTCACTATTTGACGTACATTCTATCTATACGTATCACTTCCAGATCGACTAACCGGAAGGTGAGTTTTTCATAGCCCTTACTTTACTGTTTTAAATCTTCTTTGGGGCGGTGGAGAAATTGCTTATTTTTTATGTTGAAACAAGTACATCTTACGGATTTACCTATTTTTTTTTTTTAGGTCTAAAGTCCGATACTCAACCCAACATGCTATATTGCCCTTTTATCATGAACATTAATCTTGTAAGCCTACGAATGTTATAGATAGATCTATCGGGATTGACATCCCTGTTTGTCTTGGACTGACATTAGTCAAGCAAACACAAGTTTTCATTGAGTCAGTACGGATGTTGCGGGTTGGACATCTGCAGGTGTTATCTATGATGATTCATGTTAACGTTTCGGTGTCATGAGCTTAGACAATAGTAAAATAGTTTTCATTGTGATATATAGGATTACTATATTTCATGCTATGGTTATAAATCTTGTGGTTCACCACTATTATCAAACAACAAAACCTATGAACTCACCAACTTTATGTTGACACTTTAGCAATATTTTTCTCAGGTGTTCTATTTTATGGAATGTATGAAGTCTGCATTGGTATATTGCCATGTAGAGGTCTATCTCTCGTATCAAGTCCTCTTCACGCCATGAAGTCACAATCTCAAATCTAATCTTCCGCTGCAGTGAATTTGGGGGCGTGACGCTCAAATGTAACCATTAACATCTAAATTTAGGAATAGTCATCTCAAGTGAATCATTTAGCCAAATTTAGTTTTAATACGAAATAATTAACACTGTTATACTCGGTCTAATTCTCAAACGAGCCCACGTTTAATACAACCCGGCCTAATTGAGTCATTAAACCCGGCCTTACAACACATACCCGCTCTAATCAATTTACTATCATAAACTCGTAGCCCAAATTATGTTAAGCCCAATACACTTAAAAAGATTCAGATACCACAAGTACCAAGCCCATTTAGCTAATGACCCGTCAAATAATTCCCACATGTAATTTACTATAACCGGCCTATTTCTTAAATCAAAACAACTAGGTAAAATAGGCCCATTATTTTAACAAAACAGCCGGCCCATTTAACTTTTGCTATACCCAGCCTGTTACAAATCTTGAGTTAAGATCAACATAGACCCATTATTTGTCATAGATCCAATGAATCAATCTCAACCATCTATTTTTTCATCAAAAATAAAAAAACTCACTTTTCACCTCTTTTTTAAAAATAAAATATCTTACAAACGGTAAATCGTCACACGACAAAAAATACACCATCGCGACGAGTATTTTTTATCTTTCAGTAGACGGGTGACCACGATTATACTTTCGCGGAAACTTTTTTTCAGATTTTTTTTTGCAGTCACGAATTGCGAAAATATATTATGGATTCCGTATAACAGTATATATTTGTTTCGTATAACGAATCATATTATGATTTAAATGAAATCTATTAATATGATTTCATGAAATCATATATGATTTCATGAAATCATATATGATTTCATGAAATCATAATATATGATTTGTGATTCTAACGAACTTTTTTTCAATTTTGTTTCAGTCACGAATTGCGAAAATCATATATGATTCGTTATATAGAATCATATATGGATTTCAGTAAAATCATATTGATTTCATAAAATTCATTATGATTGTGATTCGACGTACTTTTTTTTTCAATTTTGTTTTCAGTTAACGAATTGCGATAAATGTTTTTTCATATATGATTCGTCATATACGAACGGAATCATATATGATTCATAAATCTTATATGATTCCAATAAAAATCTATATGACTTAAATAAAATTATAACAAAAAGTGCGTCGAAAGTGCATAGTGTCGCCCCTCCTCTATAGAAAGATAATATTTATTTAGTCGTGATGATATGTTTGTTTTGCGAAAGATTAACAGTGTGTAGATATTTAATTTTTTTTTTAAAGGTGAAAAGTGAGGTTTTTTTATTTTTGATGAAATAATGAGTGGCTAAGATTGGTTCATTGGGTCTATGACAAATATTGGGTCTATATTGAACTTTTGGCTACAAATCTTACTACACGATCTAATTTATTTACTCTCCGTAATCTTTAGTACTTCCTCCGTCCCATATTAAGTGTCCATAATAGAATCTTTGAGGTCTTTTTTCATCAAGTTTGACCATAAATATTTATATATGTGTTATGTAATACTTAATAAAAATTATACCAATGAATGATACATTCAAAACTCTATTCCAAATTATTTATTTCTACATCAAGTAAAAAATAAAACATAACAAGAGATAATTATAGTCAAAGATGAAGAAAAAAGACTTGAAAAAGTCAAGCCGGACACTTAATGTGGGACGGATGTAGTAGTATATAAAAGAAACAAATCCCTAACTTTTATCACTTCATAACCCTAATCCAATAAACTCACGCCCCATCTATCTCTGTCTCTCAAAAATCAGATCCAAACAAAATCTCAACTGCCTTATCATTCTAGTAAACACATCATAACACCAACATTCCATACACAAACTCAGGCAAAAACACAGGCCTGAATCCATAACACCACAAAACTCTTCTTCTTATTTCAATTTCAATTGAACCATAAATGATTTATTTGGTTTATTTATGCTCTCGCAAACCAAACGATATAAACAAAGCTCAATGGTTCATTACTTCAAGAAAAGTCTTCAAGATCTTGATAAGAGGTCTCGGGTAGGTAATTTGATTGCTTTTGTTTAATTCTAAAATCAAATCAAAGATGGAGTATAACATAATTGTTATACATCTTTCTTGATAGCTTCAAATATAAAAGAGGTGTTTATCACCTCACACAGATCTATGATGATTTGTTTCGAGTTGTGTAGATCCTTTTTAAGGTCATGACACATCTTTGAAAGATATGAATGAAACATAATCTGATATCTTATATTTCATTTGAATTATTTTTAAGTCTGGATGTTTATTGGAGATGAGATAGGATCTATTGTGACGAAGGGAATAGGATTAGTTGAGGTTAAATTTGTAGGTTGATATTTGTGAGGCTGACGTTGATGTTGTCTGTTGTTGAGTCTTGTGGTTTAATTTGAGTATGTTTTTCTCTACCTTCTACCTTTTTGTACTTTTTCTAGGCTTATTTTCTTTTGGCTTGACTCGATAATGACCGATTTGGCAGACTCTTTGAGTTGACCCGGTCAACTCAGTAAATACCGAGTTGACTCGGTTTGGTTTGTGGGTTGTATTATTCGCCTGAGGCATGGTATAATTCGCTTAAGAGGACTGATTAATTCGCCTCAAAGATGGTATAGTTCGCTTGTACTTTTTGTCTTTTTGCAAAAACCACAAAACTGTCCTTTTCTTTTGTCGCAAACCGTGATATGAAGAACACAACTTACCCAAGAAAATAAGCTTCGATTTAAGCTCTTTACACCACAATAAGCTTCTACAAACAAGTTACCCACTCAATAAGCCCAAAACAAGGATGAAATAAGTAGTTTACCCAAAGATTGATATGACCAAAAAACCACCCAAAAGATGCTTTAATGAAAGTTTTACCCAAAGATACTACCCACAATATGAGATATTTAAATTTGACCAAAATAAAAACAGTACACTTTTTGATCTAAAAAAATGAGGATTTCAAGACCCAAAAGAATGAATATATGATGTTTTTGGACTATGGAGAGTGAAAATTACATACAGGGCATATCAGCAACAAATCATAAAAAACTGTGACAAATGTGACAGAATGAGACTCACGGGACCAAAAAATAAAACCGACCCAAGATTAGAACCTAGGCGCGGTTATCAATTGAAGCAACTAAAGAATCAATGATTCGGTGGTCGGGGAGACTCAAACCATGAGATAGCCATATTGTAGAGAGAGTAGAGAGAGAAATTAAAGTGTAAAATAAGATAAAACATGAAAAGGATACAAGAGTCTCAACCATTCCATGGAAGCTATGGAGGGGTATTTATAGCCCACACGTATACTAAGTTTACAAGAATGTCTATTCTAGTCTACTGGGTCTGTGGTGCTTATTATAAACTATGGTAATTCCATAAATGTCGTCACATAAATGAATTTCTAACAACTACTTTCACTATTATTTTTAAATCCGAAGTATGGAGAATTATGGACAAATTATCCGGAGTTATTATGATCGTGAGATGATGAAAATACACCGAAATTCGTGTATATTGTTTAAAAAATCAAAAAAATAAGAAAAATACAAAAAAGTGATTTGTAGAGTATTGTTGTATGTTGGTTGAAATAAACCAACCATGTATCTTATTGTATAAAGTGGTCGATATCACCACTTATGTTGTATAGTATGTATATTATGGATGTTTGGGAGTTGGTCGTTATGGGAACGCCAGCTAAGGTTGTTGATTGATCTATTGATCAAGGCATCTAAAAGCCTAATTCGTGTCTACTAAAGCGTGAGTGTTCCGTGTTAAAGTGTGAGTTAGTGTTTATTTTGTGTCTTTTTCAAGGGATGGTCGGGAAAGTTACTAGCAACTTGTACCTTATTTGTTTAGGACTTAATCTATTTGTTTTGTTTATTTTTATTTAACACCAATTATATATTTCCCTTGCTTAATCCCTACCTTTGGTTTGCTCAATGAGGATACGAGCAATCACGCTTATCTATTCCATCGTTATAGATGTGTATGTGTGGTTTTTTCCGCCTTGTTGGTGTATTACCGTTGGAAAAGGATTGGAAGATTCATACCCTATATCATTCTTTATACTAACCCTTGGTTTAATCTCGAATGTATGGGATTAGTGGAGCAATAAGTATGTCTATTCCATCGTTATGGATGTGTATATGTAGTTTTGTCGCCCTCGTTGGTGTGGTACTTTTGGTAAAGATTACTTGATCCTATTCTTTAGCTTATTCGAGTTAAAGAATTGAGCAATCACAAGTGTCGCGTTTATGGATTTGTTCGTGCATTTGCAGTTTGTCGCCTTTCTAGAATATTGGTATCTTTTAGTGATTGAGAAGAATGATCAAACCCTTAAACCTTATCATTTAACCCAATTTACCTTTATAGACTTGTTACTCCTTGGCTTTAGTGGTGGAGATGTATATCCTTGCCAAGCTTATGATAGAATACTCGTCACGACTGAGTAATTGAGCGAATTACTTAAATTTTACCACATAGATTAGTTGAGTGATTGGAGTGATTTCATTTTCCTACTTTGTGAGGTTGGTTGTGTACTAGTAATTGAACGAATGATTGCTTAAATGAAAAATCTTTGACTATGGTTAGGATATATTTTCATAAGTTTTATAAAGTCTACTTGAGGACAAGTATGATTCAAATGGGGGGATATTTGATGACATCAAATAACATTACTTTTATAGCATCATTTATTCCATGTTTCTTACCCTTTATTGTATAATTATTGTAATTGTTCATATTTGATATTTGCAGTAATTATGTAGGACTTAGTGAAGTTTAACTAAAAGGCACGCAATTTGGAGCTTAAACAAATAAATATGAAGATTACTATTCTGACAACCAAACCAAACCGCTTCCTTGTTTGTGACCAAACCGCTTCCTTGTTTGTGACCAAACCGCCACCAAATTACACCAAACCACCACCAAGAGTGGACCAAACCGCCACCTTAATTTACACCAAACCGTTGGCTATTAAAGGGCAAACCGCCACCTGTTTTGAATAACCAAACCGTCGCCTAATACACACCAAACCGCCGCATTCAGTTTATTCAAACCGCTGCCCTTTTTCTCACAAACCGCCGTGGCTGAATAGGTAATCCGCCGTGAGACTTTTTATCAAACTGCTGTTTAAAACGACAACTCGCCGCCTATGTTTTTAAGTAACTCGCCGTTTAAAGTGTCAACTCGCCTTGGGTTATGGTCAAACAGCCGTTTATATTGGTAACTCGCCGTGTAAATGGCAACTCGCCGCCAAGAACAAGGGCAAACCGCCACCTGTTGGGTCAAACCGTCATCAACTATTTTGTCATTTTTTAGTCAACCCGCCTTTGACTCAGTCAAACCGCCACATACTTTTCCTTAAAATACGAATCTTGTCCCCTACTTTTGTCAAGCTGCCACCATTATAATAATTTAATAATCAATCCTCCACGAAGAACATAAGCACGATTTAAGCATAATAGGCCTAAATAACCCGTTTAGCTACTCAAATAAGCTATAGGAGCTTCATACTAAGTGGTTAGATGATTGTAAAACACGAAATAACAACATTAATTCGTGGATCATCCAAAATGAACCAAACCTCCACTTAGAACGTAAAAAATAATCCATCCTTTTTAAGCTTATAAATCGATCTAGGAGCTTATGTAACTCATTAAATGGTGACAATCTAACCTTTTTAACATGTAGAACCAAGTAAGAACAAGATCAACCAACCAATAAGCCCAAAAGTTTTTGAGCCATGGGCTTTATAACCAAAATAAGCCATGAAAATTTGAGCTTATTCACCACATAATCAGCAGATTAACAACACGGATTCCCCCTGTGCTCTGATACCAAATGTTAATATTATTCACCCTAAGAACAACCGATCCGGAGGCATGGTAAAATGAAAAAGAAATTGATCCATGTTATTAGAGAATAAGGAAAAAGATGGGAATTTGTATGTGTGCTAGAGAGAAAAGAGAAAAACACACACACTCATACTTTACAAATGTGAACTTCTACCCCTCCATGGAAGTATGGAGGGGGTATTTATAGTCCCGGGCTTGACTAGCTAAACTAACCCAACACGACTATAAATGATAAATTTAATTCCGAATTAGTCACCATATTTTAGGGCTAACATCTACTATATAAAGAGACATTAGGTCGTGTAGTTTAAGTGTACACAGAAAAATGTGTGTGTGTATCCCAAGGGAAAATGTAGACATCTAGTTTGTGTGATGTAGCCTCAAGGATCTTATAATTCCTGTTACAGTTTATTGATGTAACTGTTCTACTATTAATCAAAGTAGAATTAGGGCTTGGAGTGAATGATAATGAAGAAAAACCTTGTTGATGATAACATTGTTCTTATGTTTAATTCCGCTGTGCATATATGTTATTATCTTTGTTATCATGATCCTAGATGAGTTCTAAACAACCTCGAGCTATAAACGATCCAAGAACCTATCAGGTTATTAGGTTCTATCAATATCTAGACTAGTCAAAATCTGAAGTCGAAACGCGTCCGATAACGTTTTTTAGATTTACGCAGGTTAACATCCCGGTAAATTGCCAGATTCAAATGTAACGTATAAAAGTCAAGAATAATGACCGAAAAAGTTTAAAATATTAACCTGAAATTTACAGGGCGTGACATCCTTCCTCCGTTAAAAGAGCTTTATCCTAAAAGCTTAAGACGTAACTTTAGACGCAGGTGAAGGGTTAGCAAAAAGACGATGATACTTTTTCTTCATTTGGTCCTCTCGCTCCCAAGTAAACTCAGGACCTCGTCTCGAATTCCAACAGACCTTTACGATTTGAATGAGGCTTTAATTTAGCCGTTTAACTTCTCGATCCATAATTTCAATCGGTTCCTCAATGAAATTAAGCTTGTCATCAATCTGGATTTCATCCAACGGAATAGCTAGGGGTTCGTCAGAGAAACACTTCTTCAAATTGGAAACATGAAAAGTATACGATGAACTCGGCTTAATTACTCTGGGAGTTCAGTACGGTATGCAACCATTTCCTACTTAGCATGACTTTTTGAAAGGTACCAATTAGCGAGGGTTCGCTTCCCCCGTTTGCCGAAAAAAACGTATCCCCCTGTCCATGGCGACCAATTTTAACATGACCTAGACACTAACTCAAAGTCCAACGATCTTAATCTCCTATCGGCAGGGCTCTTCTGTCTGATCTTGTGTAAGCTTGAATACGCTTCTGATTCTGAATGATTTTCTCATTTGTTTCATGAACAATTTCCGGGCCAGTAAGCTGAGCGTCTCCAACCTCAGTCCAACAAATAAACGATTGACATTTTTGGCCGTAGAGAGCTTCAAACGGTGTAGCTTTGATACTAATGTGATAACTATTATTGTAGGAGAACTCCACCAAAGGTAGGTATCTATCCCAACCTTTCCCAAAATCAATCACACAAGCACGCAACATGTCCTCTAAAGTTTGTATGGTTCTTTCACTTTGACCATCCGTCTGCGGATGATAAGCCATACTCATATCCAATTGAGTACCTAGAGCTTTGTTCAACGATTGCTAAAAATGAGATGTAATGAAGGTCCTTGCAAAACTGAATGGATCTTTGCAGCCTATAAAGGATGATAGCCAAGATGTATAAATACAAATGACTATGTAGAAACAATGACTATAAATACAATATGTTAATGCGGAATCTTAACACAAGTACTAAGAAGAACAATGAACAACTGAATAACAACTTTGTTAAAGTGTTCTTAAGGTTTACAGATTGCTAACTATGGTATTTGTATATTTGCTAAGCTTCTGTCAAAACTATATCTAACTATGCCTAGGGTTCCTTTTATATGTTAAGGATAACCCTAAAAGGCTTACTATCTTTTTCTAAAAATATCTCATAAATATCTTTTAAATATTTCCCTCATACGGTCTACTAATCTTTATTATATCTGGTACTAACTAATACTAAACAGTCAATACTTTGTACTGTCTGGTACTAAGTATTCACTGACAGTTACTAACTATTTGTTACTGTCAGGTTACTAAGTTAAGAAAAACATTTTTATCCTAACAATCCTTCCCTTTAAACATGAATGTAAACACTATTTTAACTTTAATTTTCGTCAATCCTTTAAGTTCGTTTAATGACAGAGGATGTATTCAAACATTCTTTATCATTTCTTAATCTTGTACACTCTATCCTTCTTAGCAGCATCTCTTTTCTGTCTTGTAGCAATTCAGCAACATCTTTTCACCTACAATCAACTAAGTTGGCTTTGTAGTTTTTGGCAAACTACCAGCCATTAACGAATTTGATGTTCCTTTACCAGTAGCCGTTTGCTCTGGGATAGATAATCTTCATTCTAAGATTAATGGTGGTTAATTACCTACAGGTTTTGGTTAAACTGTCACCATCAAGGATTTGATTAGATTTACTCTTTACCAAATTCGTTTGTGTTTTGGACTAGCCAATGCTTCATTTTATACATGGTGCATTTGATAAACCATTATAGTTTTTAGCAAACTATCTAGCTTATCAAAAAGATTTAGAGTAGTCTTTACCAGAAATGTTTGATCTTGGACTAGCCAAACTCTTTACCACAGAAGCAAAGGTAAGTTGGAATACCTACACTTTTTTGGTTAACATTGTTAAACCATAAACAGATTTGAGATAGATCTTTAGCTCAAGCGGGTTTTTTCTTGTGGACTAGCCCAATTCTTATGCCTGTTAGCATGGTGAATTGATAACCATGTTTGTTTGTCGGGTGGTTAGCCAACACTCAATCCCATCTTACTTCCATCAGTCTTATTCTTTAGATTTTAAGTCAGCAAGTACCTTCTTGATAAATCGTATCAATTCTAATGCCATTGTACTTTCTTCTTCAGATTCCAATTTTAGCTTTAGCATTTGCACCACTATTTCCTTCTTTAAAGGATACTTCTTCTCTATTAGCATGTGAATGACTAATCCTTCATCAGTCATCAAAGTGTGTACCCTTGAGGAACTGTGCAGCTTCCAACTGATTACTTTCTATTTATGTTGTGAGTTCCAAAACTCATCTTGTTCACTATGGATTTGAACCATCACTATCAAATCTCCCCAATGACTTTGTCAAAACCTTAAGGAACACAATAAAAACCCCCATAAGATCACAAAATATATAATCCTATCGTGGAATATACTGTCCATCACAAGTTGATATTTGGAATTTTATGTCTTCTCTGTTCAAACACTGGAAAGCACTCCTAATCAATGTGATGATGGCATCTCTTTTAGACCTTTACTTCTTGGTTACACACATTCATATTAATTTCTTCTTGATTTCTTCTTAGATTTAGATTCATCAAAACTGTGTGGTTTGGTTCACAGATTCTTAGTCCTTCCTCGTCAATGATTTGGATACTTTTGGTCAAGGAATTTCATAGATAATTCCTTGTCCCTCATCTGTAGCTATTGTTAGACATCGCAGCTCTCTCATTCTCTTCTCAGTGTCAGATGGGTCATCTTGAGAAGTATCTTGTTTGAATCTTCTTTTTCTTGACTTCATCTTTTTCCTTGTACTGTGCTTTCTCTTTCTTGTGTTCTCTTCTCCTTTATCCTCTTCCTTGACTTCTTCTTTAGATTCCTGCTTGATCTCTTCTCCTTTGGAGGAATCTTTCTTATTCATTTTTGTGATCAGTCTATCATCCTCAACAGATCCAATAGCAATGAAATCTTCATCTGACCTTTTTATCTTCTCATACATTGCTTGTATGTCTTCAAACTTCTTACTCTTCAACTCAGAATGTTTGAAGTTCCCCACATGCTTTAAGTAGGTCATCATCTGATTTCTTAATTGATTCTTGGTTGGAGGTCTGTTTCTTATTGCCTCTGATCTTTGTCTAGCAAGGAATTTTCTCTGAGCAGCAATTGTATCATGAAGGAACTTTGCTCTTTCTTCTATTGTGAACTGCTCTCTTTCTTGCTCTTGAAGCTTCTCAGCAAGAATTCTGTCTGCCTCAATTCTTGCCTTTATATCATCAAAGTTTTTAATGAGAGCTTCATTTGTTGCTTTTTCTTCAGCAATCTTGTTTCTTTCTTCTTCTGCTTCCCAATCTTCTTGAATTTTCCTAGCCAATTCTTCATCACTCTCAAGCTGTTTGAATTTCTTCACAGCTTGAGGAATATCATCATCTTCACTTTCAGATTCTTCTTCTTCTTCAATCTTCTTCTTCCCTTTGTCTTTAGGATCAATCTTTGGAAGAGGTTTTAATGTGAGAAGTGATCTTGTGGAAGTAGGCCTAGGTCTATCAATGTCTTCAACATCCTTCAACTCTACACCTTTCTCTTTTTCTTTAGAAGCAGCTTTGGCTTTACTCATGTTGATGAGAAGTGTAGCAATTGTTTCATCATCACCAAATGTCATAGAAGTGGGTGTTTGAGTGGATGTTTGAGAGGCTTTAGAAGCAATTTCTTCCTTAGATTGATCTTCAGTACCTTCTCTTTGTTCATCAGTACTAACTTTGTCTTCAGTACCTTCTCTTTGCTCTTCAGTACTTTCAAAGATCTCTTCAGAACCCTCATTGGTTTCTTCAGTACCTTCAACTTGTTCATCAGTACTAACTTTGGATCCGTCAGTACTAACTTTTTGACTGTCAGTACTAACTTTTTCAAAGTCGGTACTAACTCCTTCCTTGACAGTACTAACTTCATCTTCAGTACTAAGACTTTCTTCATCAAACTCCTTCTCTTCATCCACCATATCTCTTGTCCTCCCTTCACTTTGAGCATCTTCTGTTTCCATTTGATCAATTTTATCTTCAGACATTACATCAAACAGAGGATCTCTGTGAACTTTTGATTCTCCTTTTGCTTTCTTCCTCCCTTGTTTGGATACATTCTTCTTGTGCACCCTTTGTTTCTTGGAGAAGCTTTTCTTTGGGAATCTTTGTTGCAATGAGGTTATCTTCAGATATTCTTGATAATGTTTGATGACAGGTTTAGCTTTCTTTTTGAGCTTTTTGATCTTAGCCTTCAAGAGTTTAATTTCCTTGGCTTGATCTGAAACCTGTTGACATAAAGAGATACAAAGATCATAGACATTTTGGAGAGTCATGTCATCCTCATTCCCTGAAAGGGATGCATCATTGGATGAATGATCTCCAAGATTCTCACCAGTAGGTTCTGGGATTGAATCAGGAACAATAGGAGTGGGTGAAGGTCTTGGTGAAGGACTTGGGGAAGTGTCAGGGTGTTGCTCAAAAGGTACCTCACTTGGTTGAGCAGAAGATGAGTCAGGCAGTGACTCATTTGGGATTTCACCAGTGGGAGTAGGAGAGGGTGATGGTTGTTCAACAGATAGTCTTTCTGAGGAAGCACCCTCATCCTGTGCTGGTTGGACCAACATAGTATCAAACAAAGGTGTAACTTTGCCTGAAAAATGTTTCCCCTTCTTAATCATAAAAGAAAAAACTTTACTAGTTAAACTATTTACAGGAAAGTGATCTAAAGGTACAGATATATTAGCTAATTGTCTACCTAAAAATATAGAAATAAAACGAGGATACATTACAAACTTCTTCTTAGCCTCTAGAGGACTCAAGAGCAGCTATTATTGCTTAGAAGAAAGAGATCGTCGGTAAGAGAGTTTAGGGCTTGGAATGTAGAATGTCAGTTAGAGAGATTGCTTGAGTATGTGTGCAATTGAGATGGATTCTTATAGGTTTAGGTGACCTAATTTTAAAGAAAACGTTCCAATTTACACTTTGTACCCTTGGCGGTATTTTTCTCCAACTTCTCTTTAGCGGTACAAACTTGGCCTAGCGGTACTAACTTTGCACTGTCGGTACTAACTTTGTCCAAACAAAGAATGAATAATGTAAGTATCAGGAATGCTTCAGCACCATCACTAACTCTTCTTAGTGACTCTCTAAATCTTCTTAAGGCGTTTGACAAGCATTACTTTGTTTTAACTCTACCACCTGACCCATCTAACCATGACTCACTATTCAGGTGTAGGAACCATCCTCGCCTTATCATCAACACATACTAACCAATTTTACTTGGTACACACCGCTCCAATGGTATGCATCCCCTTTGTTGTCAAACATGACATAGACACGTCTCGTGGTGGGTTGAACCATACATGCAAATACTGTTTGAATGGTCTTTATTATTTCATGTCTTCAAAATACTTCACAAGAGAATTCTTACCCTGAATCCTAGCATGAACAACTTGAGCAATATTCTTACTCTTGAACTTAGTTCACGTTGAGTAGTGCTCATAACTAGTTATGTGTGTGTGTGTTTTGGGGTTTCTTGGAACAAGTTTGATTCGCCACGGTGTGTTTTACCTCTTTCATCCACAGATGACCTATTAATATGGATTCCTTTTAACTAATGTAGCTTATGGATTTATCATCCCAATTGAAACAACCAAGAACTAAAATCGGCTAACATCAAATGCCTTGGTTAGTAGATCAGCTACATTGTCATTAGTGTGAATCTTAAGCACCTGTATGAGTTTCTTCTCATAAGCATCTCTTATGAAGTGGTGCCTAATAGCAATATGCTTTGTCTTCGAATGATACACTGGATTCTTTACAATGCAAATGGTGCTTTCATTATCAATGTAGATCTTTGTGTTCATGAAGTTGAACCCATAGTCTAACATTTGATTTTGAATCCATAAAACTTGCCCACAGCAGCTTGCAGCTGCAACATATTCAGCTTCTGTTGTTGAAGTGGCCACAATGGTTTGCTTTTTGCATTGCCAAGTAATGAGCCTCCTGCCAAGAAATTGACAACCTCCTGTTGTGGATTTCCTGTCAAGATTTGCTCCAGCATAATCACTATCTGAGTAGGATTCCAAGTCAAATGAAGACTCTCTAGGATACCAAAGGCCCAGTTTGGGTTTGCCCTTTAGGTACCTAAAAATTCTTTTGACAGCACTTAAATGAGAGGTCTTTGGAGTGACTTGAAACCTAGAACAAGCACAGACTGCAAACATAATGTCAGGCCTAGAAGCAGTCACATACATTAAGGAGCCAATCATTGACCTATAGAGATGGACATCAACATCACTGGCTTCCTCATCTTTGACTAAAGGCTTCTGAGTCTCAATTGGTGTACTGGCAGTCTTAACACTTGCAAAGTCAAACTTCTTCAGGATTTCAGCAACATACTTATCCTGGCTAATAAATATACCATTTGGTTTCTGTTTGACTTGTAGGCCAAGAAAGAAAGTGAGCTCTCCCATTGAACTCATCTGAAATCTACTCTTCATCAATGCCTCAAACTCATCACACCAAGACTTCTTTGTAGACCCAAAGATGATATCATCCACATAGACTTGAACTAAAATGATATCATGTTTGTCCTTCTTTAGGAAGAGAGTTTTGTCAATTGTCCCTCTTCTGTATCCATTCTTCAACAAGAAAGTGGATAAAGTAGCATACCATGCTCTGGGAGCTTGATGTAACCCATACAGAGCTTTAACCACTTTGTAGACTTTCTCAGGATACTTAGGATCTAGGAAACCTGGTGGTTGAGACACATATACCTCTTCATCAATCTTGCCATAGAGAAAGGCACTTTTCACATCCATCTGATAGACTATAAAGCCCATATATGAGGCAAATGCTAAAAAGATCCTTATGGCTTCAAGCCTAGCCACAGGAGCAAAAACTTCATCATAGTCTATTCCTTCCTCTTGCCTGTGTCCCTGAGCAACCAATCTAGCTTTGTTCCTTACAACCACTCCTCTTTCATCCTTCTTATTTCGATACACCCACTTTGTACCGATGGCCTTTTACCCATAAGGCAAATCTACAAGGATCTAAACCTTTTGAATCTCAAACTGCAATAATTCTTCTTGTATTGCATCAACCAAGCTTTCATCTTCAAGAGCGTCTAAAATCTTCTTGGGTTCATGTTGAGATAGAAAACAAGCAAATAAACAATGATGAAAGTCCTTATGATTGTTTCTCCTTTGCTTTTGAACATAACTAACAAAATCATGAGCTTGAGAACTTTTATTTACTTTGCTTCTTGTTTGTACCGCTGATGTTGGATCTCCTAGGATAAGTGCTGAAGGATGAGAGGGATTAACTCTTAATGTGGGAATAAGACTAACATTCACAACTGGTTCTAAATTTGTAAAGTCAGCCACTGCACCCTCATCATCATAAGATGAATGTGTAAAGATACCATCAGTCGCATCTTCATGAATATCCTCAATTGGAGGTATTTCAGAGTCATCTTCTTGAGAATTGGTTGATTTAGTACTGGCAGTACTAACTGGTATGCTAACGGTATTAACCAAGTTAGTACCGCTAGCTTTAGCTGTTGTGCTAACAGTACTAAAAATGTTAGTACTGCTAGACTTAGCAGCTTCTGCTTGAGTAACCAAGTTCTCAGTTTCTTGATCAAGATTCTTCCTGAGAGCTTCAGCTTCCTCATTGGCTTCCTTTTCTTGCCTTTGAAGTCTTGCAAGATCATCTAGAAAGACTTGTTTTTCCTCTCTTGGACCTCCTGTCTTTGTGGAAGAATAGGAATGCCATATTGGCAGTTCAAAGCAGTCTTGATCAGTTTCAACTTCTTTTTCAGAATCCCCAACACCAATTTTGTCTTTTGTGCCTGTATTTTGGTTAGATTCTTGTTGACCTGCATGAAGGTTAGCTTGATTCTCTGATCTAACAGAATGATAGTTCATAGAATCAGTCAAATAATCAAGGTCAAACAGCCAATTTGGTCCTTTCCCTGCAACATTGGGTTTGTTTTCTAAGAAGTTTATGTGCAGGTTTTCTTCAACTCTTTTGGTCACTAGATTGTATACTCTAAAAGCCTTGCTTTGTAGAGAATACCCAACCAAAAATCCCTCATCAGATTTTCCAGCAAACTTGCCTAAGTGGTCTATGGTGTTCAAGATGGTCACATGGCACCCAAAAGGTCTTATATAACTTATAATTGGTGTCTTACCAGTTAAAAGTTCATAAGGTGTCTTATTATGAGGCTTGGTCACTAATACCCTGTTTAGAACATAACAAGCAGTACTAACTGCTTCAGCCCAAAAAGTGTTAGGTAAAAATGAATCTGCAAGCATGGTCCTTGCTGCCTCAATAAGGGTCCTGTTCTTTCTCTCAGCAACTCCATTTTGTTGTGGAGTTCTGGCATTGCTGTATTCCCTCTTGATCCCTTTTAACCCACAGAATTCAATAACATCCCTGTTTTTAAATTCTGTTCCATTATCACATCTAATAGTTTTAACCTTTTGATTCAATTGGTTCTCTATTTGTCTTATAAAGTCCTTAAGGATTGCACTAGTTTCATCCTTAGTTCTTAAGAAAAATGTCCAACTAAATCTGCTAAAATCATCAGTGATAACCAAACAATAGGTCTTATGGTTTATGCTTCTGACAGATGTAGGTCCAAACAAGTCCATATGAAGAAGTTGTAGGGTGTGGCTAATAGAGCTAACTAACTTGGCCTTACAAGAAGCTTTGTGTTGCTTTCCTTTCTGACAAGCAACACAAGTGTGGTCATTTTGAAAAAGCTTTGTAGGTAAACCTCTGACAAGGTTTCCCTTCACAAGTCTGTTTAGGTTTTTGAAATTTACATGACCCAACCTCCTATGCCATAAGTTAGATTCATCAGTTGTAGCCTTTGCAATTAAACAAGCCAAACCTCCTAAAGGAACAATGTTCTCTAAATTGAAACTGTACATATTGTTTTGTCTGGGGACTTTAAGTAATATTTGATTTTCATCAGGTAACTTAAAATCAGGAGACAAAACAAGACATTCAGAGTCAGTAAACAGAACCTTGTTCTTTTTGTCACACATTTGTGACACAGAAAAGAGATTGAAAGGCTGAAGTTCTTTCACAAAGCTTACATCCTCAAAATCTAACTTACCAGTTTTTATTTTCCCTTTACCAGTAATATAGCCTTTACTACCTCCAAAGGCAACAGGGCCACCATTAAAGTCTTGAAAGTCAGCAAGGTAAGCCTTGTTCCCTGTCATGTGCCTGGAACATCCACTATCAATAATTCCTTTATTCTTTAGAGATCTATGTGGATTATCCTGCACATTTAAAAGAAAGAGATTAGTCTCTCTTAGGGACCCAAGCCTGTTTGGGCTTGAGTCTGCCTAGTGGATCTTTGAAAGTTGAACAATTTCTAAGACTAGATCCACCATTGTATTTGGAGAGAATATTATTGTTGTATCCTTTTGTTCTCCATACACAACCTGCTGAGGACTTAACAGCAGTGTCCCATTTTACCCCAACAGTACTAACTTCTTTTACCTTAGCAGTATAAACCTTTTGGTTTGAGAAATTTGTTTTTAGTACTGTTGTTCTTTTGAAAGGCCTTGATGATGGTGAATGTGTTTTGTGAAAAACATTTGCTGGTCTAACACCATTCACAATGGGCTTAACAGTATTAACTTTCAGAACAGTGCTAGTTAGTACTGTCTGTCTGTTAACATTTTGTCTAGCAGTACTAAAATTGTTAGTACTGCTAGCTTTAGCAGTATTAACTGGAGTTATTCCAGTTCTTGTTTGTACTGCTAAAGGAACAAATTGATTTTGTTTATTTACCCTTTGAACATTGTTCCATGTTGGTTTCCTCACCCTTGTACCATTACCCTTAGACATATTTTGTTTGTTTAGTTCAACTTGTTTAGCCAATTTTACATGATAATCACAATCTCTTATTAAATGACTAAAACTACCACACACAAAACATGCTCTTTCAGTAAACCCATGCCCCAACTCTTTGTTGTTAACCTTAGGTTTTTGACTATGTGTAGACTGATTCTTAACATTTTCCCTAGGAGTTTTTACTTGCTTGTTAGCAAAACTAGGTGTGTCAAGTCCTTTAGTTTGTACAGTCACACACTCATCATCACTATCTGATTCATACTCCTCAATGATAGGAGCATCAGACCATACCTTAGGTTGAACTTCTATATTTGATTCATTGACAACTGGTTCAGACACTAATTCAGAAGGTTCTGTACTAATGTTAGAGTTACAGGTATCAAGTTCAGTTGTTTGGGATTCAGATTCACTTGGTTGAGTCTTTTCTGGACCATATGTATATTGTGAGTCATCTATTTCAATGTCAGGTCCAGAGGGCAAATAATTTCCTGTCATGGGTGGAGGTACTGCTTGCATTTCACAAGCTTTATCAATCCTTTTATGTAAAGGTGGATTTTCATAATCACCTTCATTGCACTTAAAAACACTTTGGAAAACTTCATTTTCATAACTCAAATTCCCACTATATCTGTAATCACCATACCCGAGCCCAAATTTATCCCTGGCACTCATATGATGATTTACAATTTTACCAAGATTTTTTGAAGAATGATTCCATTTGTTTACTATCACTTCTAAATCATCTTTTTCTTTTTGAGCTTTAGCCAACAATTTCTTATGGTATGTGAGAACATCTGTTTTGTCATCTAAATCTATTTTCATAAATTTGATTTTTTGTTCATACCAAAGTTGACCTTGTTGATGGGCAACTAACTGTGCTTCAACTTTCTTAAGACCTTGAGTATAAGCCTTAAATTCTATACTAGCATCACTAAGTTGTTCTCTCTGAGCATCATACAGTCTTTTAAGGTTAGCATAAGACTCTTTACACTCATTAGAACAGAAAGTTACCTATGTGTCTGAACCTGAGCTGTTGCTAGCCATGAAAGCATAATCTTCATTATTTTCTGAATGAGTTGTCCAGTCAACACTTTCTCCATCAACTGTCACCATTGCTTTAGACTCTTCTTTCTTTCCAGTTCTGCTCCTATCTTTATTTGCAGGATTCCATCCATCTCTCCTTCTGTTATCTTCCTTTGTTCTACACTCTCTTGCAAAATGGCCTGTTTTGTGGCAGTTGTAGCATTCCACTTTGGTTTTTTCAAAACCAACAGGTTCTTTTGCATCAAACTGTAGCTTTCTACCAGTCTTCTTGTAGAACTTCTTTATTCTTATAGAGATCATTACCACTTGCCATTTTAAATCCATTTCTTCAAGGTCATATTCATCTACTTGGTCTAAGTCCTCATGATCCAATTGAGGACAACTTGATTGACTTGCAAGCAAGGAATATGATAATGTTTGTTCAAGCTTTGAATTATGACCAGAAGTATTGGAAACAACATAAGCGGTACTAATTTCATTAGTGCTTTTGGTGTTTTCAGAAATGAATGCTACATTTTGCAAGTTGGAAGATGATGCAGTAGAGCTTTTTACATCATTTTCGAAGACTCTTAGATTGTTGTACAAGTCATCAAAACTGAGACTGTCCATACCTGGTTTGTTCCTCATAATTAAGGAAACTTGTAACCAAGCAGAAGGTAGAGATCTTAGAAATTTCTGATTTGCATCTTCAGTAGATACACCTGCTCCATGAATCTCTAACTGACTGAGAAGACTTTGGAATCTCTCATAGCCTTTGTGAATCCCATCTGTGTTGGATACAGTGAATCCTTCAAACTGTTGCTTCAAGATGTACTTCTGCATCTTTTTGGATTCATCATTTCCACCAAATCTGGATTTGATGGCATTCCACATTTCTTTTGCATCAGTCATCTTATGGAATTTAGCTAGATGATCTTCTGGTATGGCCATTAGCAAGGTGGTCCTAGCTTTTCTTTCTCTTTCTCTGGCCACTATTTCTTCTGCTGTTTTAGGAGGCAAAATTTTAATTTGTCCTGATGTATCAGTTGTGACTGACACAGGACCATTCCCATTTTGGATAACCTCCCAAATTGGATAGTCTGTATGAGCCAAATAGTGTTCCATCTTCATAGCCCATATATCATATTCTCCCTTTTTGAGAATAGGCAGCTTGATGGTTGAGACTGTATGAGGAGTTTGTTGTGTTGGTGTTTGTTGTGTTGTGGTGGTGGTGGAATATTATCTTGTGATCCAGACATGATTAGTTTTGTAAGATAGAGGTTTATAACTGGTTTTTGTTCTTCTTACTCAGAGTTTCTCACAGGCTCTGATACCACTTGTGAGTCCCAAACTGAACAGATCTTTGCAGCCTACTAAGGGTGATAGCCAACTTGTATAAATACAGATTGACTATAGAGAAACACTGGATATGTACACTTTTTGGTATGCGGAATCTAAACAATAGGTATTAAGAAGAATATTGAATACTAACTTTGATTTACTATTAATTTGCTAATTTTTTTTTTTTGATTACAGATTACTAACTATGAGATATGATTGTATGAGATGAGATATATGTTGAACTCTTCTCTAACTATGCAATGAGGGTTTCTTTTATAGACCAAGGATAAACCCTAACAGGCTTACAAAACGCGTAATGAGTCATGTGTATATCAAAAGGCTAGTGAGAGTAACGTTATTTTCCTAATCTTATATGTTGATGACATTATTTTAATGGGAAATCACATACCAAGTCTTCAAGAGGTTAAGACCTATCTTGGCAAGTGTTTTTCTATGAAAGATTTAGGAGAAGCGGCGTTTATTCTTGGAATCAAAATCTATAGAGATAGATCAAGGCGGTTGATTGGATTAAGTCAAAATGCATATCTTGACAAAATCCTAAAGAGATATAGAATGGATAATTCCAAGCGTGGTTCCATTCCAATGCAAGTTGATCTTCATTTAAGTAAATCTCAATGTGCTACAACATCAGCAGAGATGAAGCGTATGTAGAATGTTCCTTATGCTTAGGCTGTAGGATCCATTATGTATGCTGTGAGGTGCACAAGACCTGATGTGGCGTCCGCGCAAAACATCACAAGCCGTTTTCAATAGAATTCTGGTGAAGCTCACTGGACTGCTGTGAAAAATATTGTTAAGTATTTAAGAAATACTAAAGATACGTTTTTGGTTTATGGTGGTAATCCTGAAGCAGAGCTACAAGTTAACTGTTATTGCGATGCTGGATTCGAAACCGATAGAGATGACACGAAATCTCAAACTGGGTATGTCTTCATTTTAAATGGAGGCGCAGTGGTATGGAAAAGCTCCAAACAAAGTACTACCGCACAGCATACCACGGAAGCTGAATATATAGCTGCTTCTGAAGCTGCAAAAGAAGTTGTTTGGATAAGGAAGTTTATTGATGAACCTGGCGTAGTTCCTTCAAATGAATATCCGATAAAGATGAATTGTGACAATTCTGCTGCAATTATCATGGCCAAAGAATCAGGAATTCAGAAAGGCGCTAGACACTTTAAAAGAAAATATCATTATGTTCGTGAGTGCATTGAAACTGGCGAAATTGATATTGTCAAAGTTCATACAGATGACAATCTAGCTGATCCGTTTACAAAGGCCTTAGCCGGTCCTAAGCTTACTCGACATGCTAGAAGCATGGGTCTTCGTACTGCTAGTAGTTTCATGTAATCTGTATTTTAGTATTTGGATAAAGGATATTGTTAAACAATGTTATTTTATGAATTGAAGTATTTGATATGATTCGTTTTCATTATAATCATTGGTCCTATTTTTGCATGTCTAATCCGTGAATAAATGTTATTCTAACTAGTCTATGTCGATCAATTATATGGGAATATAATTGAATTAAGACATATTTGAGTGTTTGGTTATATTCGTAGAATATTTAAAGAACGGTTCTCTATCTCACACGATATTCAATAGATTTGCATGTCGGACTTCTCCAATGCAAGTCACTCGCTTTATGGATCGTCATCAAGTGAAACTTGTAAATGATTTACGTTACTAAATCCTTAGACTTGAGATACAAGTTAGTTTTATGTATGTGGATGGTACTTTTTGATATACTTCTAACACTACCCGTAACAAGGTAGCCATAAAGACTATATTCATGAGTATTCTGAAATATATGATAAGATACTTGTAGTCAAGATAGAATTTGTTCATTCAACTGGATTGAAATAATAATGCTACTGGGCCCCTCGATTAATTAATCAGATGTGTGTCTGGCCAGACCCAATGGTAATCTGGATTTGTCCCGATTAGATTGGTAATCTTGATTTAATTATGTAACACGAGAAACAGAATCGTTAAAATAGAATGACTACGATCCATATCTATTTTGACATGGCATTTGTGAAACAAAGGGATTGTAAATGATTAATCATTTAAATGTATTTTGGGAAACTACACTCAAAGGTTTCCGGGAGCATTGGCGTGTTGCTAGACGCTAACCAATGTTATTATATTATATTATTCTACATGTCCAAGTGGGAGCTGAAGGAATGTACATATAAATAATATATGTCCGGTCTCGGTTTGAGCCTATGGAGATGCACACGTAATTCGTTGGTAATAGTTAATTAAATATATTGAGATATAATTAATTAAATGTTAAACAATAAGGACTTTAAAGGAAAATCGGGAAAAAGGAAAGTGGGCTATGCCCCTTCCCTTTTGCTCTAACCGGCCGAATAAACCCAACCCAAAGGAGGTGGGCTTTTGCTTGTTGACCAAGTATTGAGAAGGTTATAAATAGAGATTAAGGATTCATTAGTTGGATATATCCCTAAATCTCTCTTTCTTTCTCTTTGTGCTTGATCGACCGAAACCATTTATAGGGGTGTTCGGTTTTGCTTTGTTCGACGGCAAGGAAACAAGAAACATAGTTTCTTGTGTTGATTTGATTCAAGGTTTTCCAAAGGCGATTGTTTAATACTATTAGTACTAGCATACTCTATTGCTAAGAACGTATTGTGTACAAATCCGTAGAGAGATCATACTTTGATATTTATTGTTTCTTGATTGAAGAATTGCTAAAAGGTATACGTTTTCTTTTACTTTATTGTTATGTTAATTTATATGACTATATGAAGATCATACGTGTTTATATTCCGCTGCGTACTCGTATTTATTAATAGTTAATATGACCTTTATGTCTACTAATTCCAACAGAAACGTTGGTTCCACAATTTCAACCTCCCACTGCCATCTCTTTAACACAGTGTTTTGAAACCCAGTTCGACCCGGCCGGGTCAACCGGTTGAACCGGTTCCGGTCGAAAAAAAGGGTCAAATTAAACCGGTTTTCATATTTTCGAAACCCGGTGTGACCCGCCAGGTTTGAGGTGACCCGGATCAACCCGGTTCTCGAGACCCGGTCGGGTTTTAGTTTTTTCATGTTTTTTTACAAATAAAGTAAAAAATTTATATATATTTGCGACGTAATTTTATTTGTTACATGTTATATTTGGTAATAAATCGTTTTTAGGCTAAATATAAGGTATATTCATAATTTATATAAATATTTTTTTGTATTATTGCAAATATTATTATTTTTTATTAGTTTTTGAAAACCGAGTTGACCCGGCGGTCGAACCGGTTGAACCGGTAACCCAGTGACTCGACCGGGTCGATTAGAGACCCGGTTTTCAAAATATTGGTTATGCGGACACCTCTATCAAGCCAGTCAACAACCTGTTATGTGATAAAAACACGACTCCATGCTTCATTAGTGCTCGTTTTTTCATTTCTTATAAAATTATACAGTGCAAAATATGTGTAGTGGGACCACCTACGTCTATTTTCAAACTAGTAGTTAAGTATGGACCTCATTGTCTCCTTTGTTCACAAACACAGTTCCATCGTGAAGTTTCCCAATCAGCTTCACTATAACAGTATATTTGAAAACACATTGAACTCGGCTTGATTAGGCCTGGTAGGACAAAATTGAGCACAGTTTCATTTATTACAGTCGAGAACATTCTTATTTGACCATGTTAAGATCGGGCTTCTTACACCCGGTCTTGTGTGTATGTAAACGGGTCATATAAGACACCAAAGTCTAGTTTCATCATTGTGCTAAAAGATGACATGTTTAAACTTTACCCATAACCAACCTGTCCCACTTGTCTATATTGCCACCTCTACAAAATACGAATAAAGAATAACAAAGAAGGAAACCTTGAACAATTGCACCATCATTCTGGCGATCATATCCTTCACCCTCATTAAAAACTTTCTTCAAAAACAACTCCAGCGTTATTTGGATGGTGGCATTCGGTGGCGCTACAAACTCGTTAGCACTTGCTGGTTCCCTACCATTCTCCGTAAAAGATCTGAACAAAAGTCAATATTCAGCAGGATTCAATATTGATGTTTGAGGAATGCCTTTTTGTGTTGATCAAAGTTCAGATAACTCACACTGTGGCTTCACCGTAAGAACTAAGAAGAGTTTTTTTCTTCGTTGCTT
>BQNB010008207.1:0-88634 GCA_026074375.1 Tanacetum coccineum
TATTCGTGGGTCGGGTGCATGACCCGAGGTTGGACTATACGTCATCACTTATGTTCTATAGTTGATATAAAACAAAAGAAGTTACTTTGGTTTTGGGCTTGTGATCTAAGGGTTCTTTGGTTAAGGTTTCCTGTGAAATTTTCTAATGGATGGTTCCTAGAATCCTTAATATTGACTATTTTGTCAATCTCTAAAGTTTCATCCTCAATGTCATTTTCTAGGTTTTTCTTTTTGATAACCTTAATTGCTTCTTCTTTATCTAAGTCATCATCCACCAAGGGTGGTGTCTTAGAGAGTGGAGGAGTTTCATCAAATGTCACGTTGAGTGATTCTTCGACTTTCCTAGTATGTTTATTAAGGATGATGCAGGCTTTACTATTTTGTGAGTATCCTAAAAAGACACCTTCGTATGACCTTAGGTCAAACTTTGTAAGGTAGTCTTTATTGTTTAAAATGAGGCACTTGCTTCCAAATACTCTAAAGTAATCAAGAGTAGGTTTCCTACCTCTCAAGAGTTCGTAAGGTGTTTTTTCTTATGATGGCTCTAATTAGGATTCAGCTGAGAATATATGTTGAAGTATCTACTGCGTTACACCAAAACTTTTATGGTAATGATTGCTCATTCAACATAGTCCTACTCATTTCTTTTTCATCTATCACCGTAGGTTTTTTTAAATACACATGAAACCCTAACTATTTGTTTCCTTAAGACTCGCTAAAAGCTAAAGTGAAGATGGTTATCATTCCTAAGATACACATGCATATCCCTATTACTAACTAACTTTTACTATCAACCCGAAGTAAGCATAATACTACCAGGACTAATATTGTTCTACCAGCAGGAATAACTTTTGTTCTCCAGCAATTAACTATAAACATTAACTTACCAGTAGAACTACATACCTACCAGCAGAACTTTTACTCTAACCATAGGAACTAACAAGACCTAACTATAGTAACTATCTATTACAAAATTCCTAACAATCCTCCCCTAAACTTGAATTTGACACAGTTAACTTCAAGTTTCTAGATAGATCTTCCGTTGAAAACACCAAAGGATGGAACAACAATCATCTTGAAACCGACGCCAAAAGCAACCTTCATAAACTTTGAATCAGCAACAAGAAAATCAGCATCTAATCGTGGACTGCAACAAGACCACCACAGCTACAGAATGGGTTTGATAGAGCCTTTACCATACCATTCACTCTTGGGCTAGTTAAAGTCCATTGGGCACCCCAGAAAGGGTCAAATCATGGTGGGCTGAGACCAATTTCAACTCTTAGTACAAAACATTGGCAGTTTGAGATCCCTAATGATTTTTGGCAAACCATCACAGCCATCAACGGATTTAATTTAGTCTTTACCAAGAGCCGTACCCTCTTGGACTAGCCACTTTTCATTCCAAGAAATATGTAAGTGAAAACCATCCATTTTGGTAACCTGGCAACCATCCAACGATTTTTAAAGCCTTACCACATAGCCGTTTGCTTGTGGGCTAGACAATCCTTGGGACCCAGAAAGGGTTACTCCCATGGTGGATTGCAAACCATCTCAACTCATTGGTACTTGAAACATCAGTCAGTTGAGGGACTCTATGATTTTAAGCAAATCCATTAAAGCTAATATCAATTCAATTCTGTCAATACACCCTGGGAATTGAAACCATACACTCAATTGAGGCTACCTGATGGCCTGGGTAATTAAGACCAAAATTCAATTAAATTCTAGCCATAAAGGGCCTGGCAATTGAGAGCCATAGATGTTTGCAAAAAACAAAAATATTTACTATAAACAGATTGTGCCAAAAACCAGTTTATCAAAATTAGAATCACTGAATAACCAAGATGAGCCTGAAAACCAATTGCTCCTCGCAGTTTAAAAAACCAAGTGATCCTAGTTTCCAAAAGAGTATTCCAAAAACCAAGATTCCAGAAGCAAAACCATTTTCAAAAACAAGCTTCAACAAAAGATTGATGAAAACCAAAAGACTAAACATAACATAACAAAAGATAGAGTATATACAAGAGAGTGACAAGATACCAGTATCATGCAGAAGGTATACTAGTAGCAACCTAATTCTTAATGAACTGAATCAGCTGCTCAACATAAGTCATATCATTCCCAATCCCATCAATTTCAGCCTCCAATTTATGCTTCAACATCTTCTTAATGAGTTGAGCTGAAAGAGGATAAGGAGTGTCTGCAAACATATACAGAATCTTGCAGAAAATGTCTCCAACCCATGAATACCTAACACTGAAAATAGGAAATATCCTCCAACTCCTGATAACCCATTGCTGATGATCTGCCTCAAACACCAGCACCATACCACCTGTCATGAATTCAAACAAGACTTGTAGAACACCCCATAGGACTCATACCGTACCAACTAGAGGAAGCTCTTCATAGTACTGAACAACCATTCATATAGCTTAAACATATTCTTTCCTACAACCAAATGAAGAATTTTCCCTGAGATGAGTAAAGTACTTGGAAGATTATCCATGAAGTACAAAGCATTGACGTCTCCTAGTCCAGTAGGATACCAACCAACCTCCCAAGCAGCAAATGCAGGCCAAAAAATAGGAGGGTCATCATCATCATTAGAGTCATCAGAATCATCAGAGAGAACTCGAATGAAGGACCTATCATCAGCAGTCAAATCCAACTCAGTAGAGGACTTCTTCCTGGCTCCAAGAGACTTTCTCCTAGTACCATATAGGCATGGTTCTTGGAGCTTAGCAGATTGAGAACAAGTAGTTTTGTAGAAAAGCTCAGATGTTGATGATAGATAGGTGGAACTTCAGCAGAAGGTTGTTGTGAATTCATCCGACAAAAGACTTTGGAGCTTCAGTTGTTTTGGATTTCTTTGAACTAGCTTGTTCAAATCTGCACCAGGATTTTAAGAGACATCCTGCTGTTTTTTGATATTGTAATTCTGCAGCACTGTTCTGATTTTTGTCAAACTTAGTTTTGAGTTATGATCCACAGAAAATGACTTCACAGTGCTTCTCTAGTGATCGCGCGAGTCTGATAGGTTAGTATACATAGTGGAGCTTTGATTTCTCACAAGAGTCTCATGATAGAGCGCGTGTGCTAATGATC
The DNA here is from genome assembly GCA_026074375.1 of Tanacetum coccineum. Lineage (NCBI taxonomy): Eukaryota > Viridiplantae > Streptophyta > Magnoliopsida > Asterales > Asteraceae > Tanacetum > Tanacetum coccineum. The sequence goes on from BQNB010008207.1 coordinate 3,109, forward strand.
TGGAGGGGGGATGGGTCGATGTAGGCAGGGCTTATTTCCTCTTGTCCTGAGACGGCGGCCTCTGAGTGTGCGACAAAGACTTTCGTTGCGGGGTATGTTTAGCAATCATACACGGCTACGGCTTCTTTGGTCAGCAAAGTTATCTCATTTGACATCGGCATGGCGACCAAAGATCAGCAGGTAAGGGTCCGTTTGAACATGAAACTTGAACCCCCATTATATTAGTCAAACAGTAATCTGTATAGTATTTTTGAGGCTTAAGTCACACATCCTGTAGTCTTTTACTCTGCTTCTCTTCTCTCTCTCGTCTCTACTCTATGCATCCTGCTCTCTTCATAACTTTCGTGCCTAGCAGCTTCTTCACCAACCTAGAGCGAGAGTCGCTGACGTCTTTGCCGAAATTAGATGCGTAAGATACACCTGACTTGTCTTTTCCAACGTAAGGGAGAATGACGTGGGCGCGGGAGTAGTTGGGAGTGATGATCAGGCAGAAGGACCATAGTAGCACAACTGTCAGGAACATCAGAACCACCAATCAATCTCAATCAAAAGGAATAGAGGGAACTAGGTGGGGGGAAATATCTAGCTTCATAAACCACCCATTGAGGTTGGGTAGCGGAGGGGCGGGGTGGGTGAAGCGCAGAAGGCTGAGAGCAGCTAGCCTTGTGAGGGGCCGAGCGGGGTAATGATAAGTGGAGGGAGGGGGGTGCGGCACACATCTATATGCTCAAACATCGAGGTCTATAGCCGAAGTGATCAGAGTGAGATCGCGGTGTCATCGGGGGGGGGTCTCTGAAACTTCTTTTTTCTACCTTTGAGTTATATCCTCCAACAATTTTACCTTGCTTAACCTGCTTTCTACTACTCCGGCGATGAAACTAGGTCGAGTCGTTTGCTTCCATCTGCTTTAGTGTCCTTTCTTTGACAGTAATGTCTTCTTCCACCATTAGAGTTTTTCCTTTGTTTGAAACACCAAAAGGAGCAACACCAGTAGGAACATCAGTAGGAATATGGGAACTAGAAGCACCACCAAGAGGAATATTGGAATCAAAAATCACAGCTGCATTAGCCAATGCAAGTAGAGCATCTAAATCCACATCTTGCTCTCCTCCTTCTTCTTTGTCAGAATCACTCACAACTACCTTCTTTTTCTTGGTCTTGAGTTTTACCTCCATTGCTTTGACTTTCTTGACCAACTTTCCCACCACATCCTTAAATAGCTTCTTAACGAATTTACCTTCTACACAAGAGTAGAAACTACAGAGGACACAACAGTTAGTGTACGAAGGTCCTCTGTACCTCCTGAAGTGGGACCTGCAGGGGGTGCTTGAGTGGACCTTTGTGGAGATGCATGGAAAGAGCCTCCCAAAGGTTCATCTTCAGTCTCATGGACTCGTGAGAAGGAAGCTATATTTGGGTCTGAGCTACCCCTGCACCTTCACCTTCTTGATCTTGGGGAAGCATAGCAGCTAAAAGTTGCATAGGTTGCCCCTCAAAGTTGAGCTTCATATTATCAAAAAGTTTACTAGATAGCTTGAACACATGGTATTGTCTTGTACAACTAGTTTCTATACCCAAAATGGTTTGAAGAAATCTAGGATACATTAAGAACTTTTTAGCATTTCCTATGTTACTAACCATCCCCTTAAAAATGTAGCTAGACCAGTTAAATTTTCTCCCATCAGATAGACAAATAAAAGCAACAGCAATTGAGCTACCAAATTGATCCCAACTACAAGACTTGGTACCGAGACAGTGAAGAATGGTGTGGACCAAAAACCTCCATTGAGGTGAAAACTTGTTCTTGTAAAAGGTTAACTTGCCTTCAGTGACATACCCAAGGTTATCCATTCCAGAATAGATTTCCGCAATGGGCAAATCATCAATACCACCATCATCAGCTAATTGAAGTTGACTTCTTACTAAGTCCTCGGTAATGGTATAGGGAGTCTCATCAATGGTAGCTAGGATAGATGGGGGACCTAACTCAGGAGACCTGAGTGTAGCCATAGACCAGAATTGTTTGACTAATGAGTCAAAGATGATGGGGTCATTTGTGAGAGCATACCTTATGTGAGAATCCCTCAAGAAGTCAAGAATCTAATGATAATCATCACTTCCTGTGGGTTTTTTCAAATAACCCACTTTGTTGTGTTCGTCCCTGTATCTTAGTGCAGCCATTGATGATTTTGAAATAAGGTTGAGATTTTGTGCAGGGTGTAGATCGCAATTGAGAGTTGATATTGGTAGAGAGTGGTAATTTAATTTATATAGAGTAATGATCTTAATTTCTATTGGACCGTTTGGAAATAAGGGTTTTATGGAAAAAGTTACTGTTAAAATGTGAGAAAACAGTAATTATCCATTTGAATAGGAAACCCTTTGACGAATAAAATGCCAAAAATATCATAACGGTAACTTTTAATGAAGATAAAACTCAATTTAATCTACCAGCACAAACGGACATAACCAGCACAAAGAAGAGTCAACCAAAAGGAAAATTAACATTACCAGTAGTAAGTGGTCAACCAGTAGGAAAATTAACATTACCAGTAGGAAGTGGTCAACAAGTAGGAAAAATGGAAACTACCAGTATGAACTCTGGTAACACCAGAGGGAACACTTGAACTACCAGTATGAATTCTTTTTCATCAAAATAAGGCCACCTGGTCCTTGTAGAACACTAGAAAATCACTAATCACGCCTCTTGAACCAATATTCCTGCAAAAGGTGAGGCCAAGTACACGACAAAACAAATACAATAAAATGAAAGGAAAATTATCTATCAAGATGAACTAATTACGAAAAAGCAAGAGTAACTAAAACTACAAGTAAAAAAGTTAAACTACTCCAGGAGAAAATACAACTACTAGGAGAAACATAGTGTAGCAAGAAAAACTAAGTGGTAAAAAAAAATTTAAAAATAAAAACCAACTTTTTAGAAAATTGTACAACAACAGTCCTCCCCTTGGACTCAAATCCTCCTCTAAATCATAGTATCTATGGATTGAACATCCCAATGTTAACCACAAGATGAGTAAACCTAGGTCCATCAAATGCCTTGGTTAACAAATCAGCAACATATCATCAGTAGGTATTTTAACACTAGAATAAGTTATCTTTTCATTAGCATCTCTTATTAAATGATGCCTAATTTCTATGTGCTTATACCCGTTGGTGAAAAACAGTTTTTAACTAGCAAATGGTACTTTTGGTTATCAATAAAGATTTTTGTATTCATAAAGTTATACCCATAATCTAACAACTGATTGTGTATCCAGAGTACCTGACCACAACAGTTAGCAGCAGCAACATACTCAGCTTTAGTGGAAGAGGTAGCCACAATTGTTTGCTTCTTGCATTGCCATGAGATCAACCTCCTACCCAGAAACTGACATCCACCAGTTGTGGATTTCCTATCCTTGTTTGCCCCAGCATAATCACTGTCACTATAAAGCTCAAGACAAAAGGTGAACTCTCATGGTACCATAAGCCCAACCTAGGTTGGCCTTTAAGATACTTGAAAATCTTCTTCACTGCTTCTAAATTTGAAGTAGTAGGAGTGACTTGATTCCTTGAACAAGCACTGACTGCAAACATTATATCAGGCCTTGAAGCTGTCAAGTACATTAGTGAACCTATCATGGATCTGTACAAATGTACATTCACAAGACTATCAGGTTCATTCTTGGACATATGCTTTGAAGCTTCATAGGGTGTAGTGGCAGTCCTGACATTTTCCAAATCAAACTTCTGCAGCATCTCTTTCACATACTTGTTTTGGTTGATAAAAATTCCATCAGGTCTTTGCTGAACTTGTAATCCTAGGAAGAAAGTGAGTTCTCCCATAGCACTCATTTCAAATTCTCCCTTCATTAAGGCCTCAAATTCATCACACCAGGCCTTCTTTGTAGATCCAAAAATGATGTCATCCACATAAACTTGAACCAGGATGATATCCCTTTTGTGCTTCTTAAGAAAGAGAGTCTTGTCAATGGTGCCCCTTCTGTAACCATGATAAGCCTTTACCAAGTAGCTACTCACTCTTGGGCTAGCTAATTCTTAGGTGGAATCATGACATCCTTTGACTTCCTTGTAGAACCTTCTTGGGATGTTGAGGATCTACAAATCCTATAGGTTGAGGGTACATTATACTTTCCTCATCAATTCTACTATAAAGAAACGCACTCTTAACATCCATCTGATAAACCATAAATCCCAAGTAAGAGGCAAATGCTAAAAACAATCTGATTGCCTCTATTCTTGCAACTGGAGCAAAGACTTCATCATAATCAATGCCCTCCTCCTGTCTATGTCCTTGTGCTACAAGTCTAGCCTTGTTCCTTACAACAATCCCCCTGGCATCTCTCTTATTTTTGAGTATCCACTTAGTTCCCTTTGCATTATTTATCTTCAAGGTATAATAAACAAAACCCATACAATTTGAAACTTGAATTGTTGCACTCTTCCTGCATAGCATCAACCCAGCTTGGATCTTCAAGGGCCTGAGCTACACTTCTTGGTTCAACTTGAGAAAGAAAACAAGCAAACAGACAATGTTGAAAGTCTGTATGATTGTTTCTCTGCTGGTCATGAATATAACTGATAAAAGCAGATTCACCAGTAGTAGTCTTATTGACCTTGCTTCTTGTTTGCTTCTAGTTCGCTTAGTTGCCATAGGACTAACTTCCACAGTTGATGCTAAATTGTTGAGATCAGCACCAAACTCATCATCATAAGATGAAGAAGAGAAAACACCAAGTGAGGGTTCATTATTTCCAAGGTCAGATGGACTGGAAATTGTTGTTGTAGGTCATCTCAAAGAAATGAGTTAGTTGAGTACAGTAGGAACTGAAACACTACCAGTAGAAATCGTTGTTTCACCAGAAGGAATTTGGATGCTACCAGTAGGAACTGATTTTGTACTTGCTCTCTCCTGAAGTTCCTCAGTATCTTTTGCATCAGAGGTGGCTCTTTGTTCCTGACCTTTCAGTCTTGCAAGCTCCTTTTGAAAAATTTCTTCAGCAGAGTCAAGAGGAGAATCATCAACTTCATCACCAGAAATATCTTTAGGCTCAGCTTCTTGTATGCTGTGTGATGGATAAGAAGGGATAATGATGACTTGTTCATCACATTCTGAGTCTGAATCAGCATCTTGTGTACCTGCAGGGTTAGTTGAAGCTTCGTGTGTTCCTGCAGATTGGTTAGCTTTATCATGTTTATAGCCTAGATGACTTCAGTCAAATATCGAGGTCAAAATACCATTCATAACCAAGACCTTGTACATTAGGTTTTTCCTCAAGATACCGCAGATTCATCGTCTCTTCTACCCTTTTAGTAGACACATTGTACACCCTGTAGGCTTTATTACTTGCAGAGTATCCAACAATGTAGCCTTCATCAGCCTTCCCATCAAACTTACCCAAATGATCACTTATGTTTAGAATGGTCACATGACACCCAAAGGGTTTAAAATGACTGACGGAAGGAATGTTCCCAGTCAATAAGGCATAGGGTGTCTTATTATGAGGACTAGTTACCAACACTTGATTCAAGACATAACAAGTAGTTCTTACTGCTTCAGTCCAAAACATAGTAGGTAACTTAAAGTCAGCCAACATAGTTCTAGCTGCCTCTATGAGGGTTCTATTTTCTACTCTCAGCAAACTCCCATTTTTGTTAGGGGTTCTGCATTTCTATAATCCTTCTGTATCCTTTTGACCCACAGAGTTCAAGAACTTAGCACATTTTTAAACTTTGGACCATTATTCACATCTTATGGCTTTTACCCTTTTTGTTCTACTGGTTTTCAACAAGATAAGATAGTCCCAATAATGGGATTGGATAGGTTCATTATATGTTTCTAAGAAGATCAACCCAACAAAACCTTGCTTTATCATCCGTGATCACAGGCAGTAATATTTGTGTCTCATGCTTCTAATTGATGTAGGACCAAAGAGGTCCATATAAAGCAATTGCAAAGGTTCATAAATGAAGCTCACAGCAGTAATGACCTTATAAGAGGCTTTGTGTTGCTTGCCTTTACAACATGCAACACAAGTATGGTCATCCTTGAAAAGTTTAGGTGGTAGTCCTCTAACCAAGTTACCCTTTACCAACTTATTCATGTTTTTATTGTTACTCATGAACCCATCTCATTATGCACATTGCACAATCTCAACTAAGGCTTTTGCCACCAAACAAGCCAAATTTCCCTTGGGACTGAGATTATTCAAGTTAATGGTGTAAAGATTATGTTTCCTTGGAACCCTAAGTAACACCATACTTTCATCTAGAAGCATAAAGTCCTTAGATAGCACAAGACAATCAGTGTCTGTGAAGAGAACTCTATTCTTCTTGTCACATTTCTGAGAGATGGAGAACAAGTAGAAATGTTGCAGGTCCCTTCACATAGTAGACATTTTCAAAATCCAGTGTGGGAGTTCTGATTGTCCCTTTGCCAGTAATCCTACCTTCACCACCACCAAAAGTCACTTTTCCTCCTTGAAATTCTTGAAAGTCATCCAGTCTTTCCATGTTACCAGTCATACTTCTAGAACAACCACTATCAAAGATCCCTTCATCTTCAGCATCAGTATAAGAATTTTCCTACAATATACAACATGGGAAAAGTTAGTATCTAAGGGGGACCCAAGCCCTTTTGATTGGGTTCCTGCCTTGTGGATCTAAAAAGGTTGTCCATGAAGTTGTGTGAGATCCACTATTGTTCTTGGGTACCCAGTATAAACCTTTTCAATGTGTCTTCCAAGAACACCGGCTGAAGGGCTTAAACTGCAATTTGGCCCATTACCCCACCATATGGCATATGATTATAATACATTTGAGGTACATATGGTCTATAAGTCTGAAAATAAGAACTTGTAGGTGAAGGCAAATGAGTCATAGGTCTAGCAGTACTTTGCCACCAACCAGAAGTAACTGAAGAAGAATTTATTCTACCAGCATGAACTGGAGAAGGCCTATTTTGCTTACCAGTAGAAATTGGTTTTGGCCTACCAGTAGAAACTGGTTTTGGCCTACCAGCAGGAACCTGGTTTGGTCTAGCAGTAGGAATAGAAACCTTGCCAGACCTGAGAAGTACTGCTTGTGGGACAAATTGATTTGACTGAGTGACCCTAGTAGAATAATCCCAAATTGGTTCCCTTTGAGGATATCCCACACCATCAAAATCATTAGGATATTGTGTCTCATAATAATTAGAATCCTTAATGAGATGAAGATAACTACCACATACAAAACAAGACTTTGAAGCAGAAGAATTATGTTTCTTAAATGACTTGCCTTTTTATTATTAAAATAACCATTCTTATTACAAGCGGTCCTAGAAGTTTTTACATCCTTATTAGTACAAGAAAAACTAGGTAACTCCTGAACAATAATGGGTTCTTGGATAGGTGTCCCAACATTAGACTCAATCTCAGCTTCACTCTCAGATGTGGATACACTGGAAGTTGATGCACAGGAGGTTGAATCATTTGACTTGGGCTCTGAAGATTTGACACTAGAATCACTAGAGGCAAAGTCATTTGTGTTGACCTCTGAAGACTTGTCACTGTTATCACAAGAGACAAAGTCATTAGACAACAGAATTTGGAAAGTCTCTAGTGGTTGAGTACTTTGTACCATAAGACATTTGTGATTCATCCAAGTCAATGTGATCTGATAGAGGAGTGTAGTCTCCAGAAAGAGGTGGAGGCACAACTTTCATACTATCAGTTTTGGCAAACCTATTGAAAAGAGGTCTACCTTCCACTTCTTCAGAGTTAGTGGTAAATACACTAAATGCAAAGTCATCTCATCCTAACTCATTTTCACTTATATAGTTATTAAAACCCAAACCCACTTTTGTTCTAACACAATGGGAACTATCAATTAATCTGAACAAGTTTTTGGAGTGGTTCTCCCCTTTTCAATTTGTATAAAGTGATTATCAAGTTCTTGTCTGTACGTTCTTCCTTAGCAGTCTCTGCAATAACCATTTATTCTTTCAGAATGTTTTAGAAGATTAGTTGTATTTTCTAGTTCAATAGACAACACCCTAATCTTGTCTTCAAGTGTCAACTGATTTTTCTGAAGAACTCTCTTTTGTTTTTCTAAAGTTTTAAGTAAGTTCTTATAAGCTTAAACTTGTATAAAATATTCACTATTTTGTTCATTAAGTTCATTATGTTGCTTTTGAAGTTCATTTATTACTTTTTTCACAAACCAAAAGGGCAGTTTTGTACCCTCAGAAGTGACACCCATAAGAGCAAATTCTCCAGCAAATTATCCTCCCAAATTACACCTGCTGTAATCGGCTTCCTTTGTATCAGCTCAGTTGATCAAGTTGTATATCTTGGCAGCACCTTCTTCAATTGCATCCTCAGTATCACAACCAGCAATCATACCAAACTCTTTAGGAGCAATAACTCCATCACTCTGACCATCATGCTCTGTCCAATCAACCAATGTATCAACAGTGATCAAGGCTTTGGAATCTTCTTCTTTCTTTCCAATCTCCTGAATCTTGAATGAGGAATATCTCTGCTTGTCATTTCCTCCCTTAGTCCTACATTCTCTGGCAAAGTGTCCTCTTTGAAGACACTTGTAACATCTGACCTTCTTCTTATTGAACCTAGCAGATTCCTTCTTATCAAAATCAATCTTCCTTCCAGCTTTCTGCTCAAACTTGTGTACTCTAACAGAAAGCATAGCCATTTGCCATTTTAAGTCCATCTCCTCCAGATCTAGTTTTTCTATCTGATCAAAATCTTCATAAGCCAGTTGTTGTTCTGCTCCGTTTATCAGCACAAAAGATTGAAGAACATCTTCTATTACATTACCAGATCTGTGAGACCCAGTCTTAGAGTTTGATGGAACAGTGTAGGTAGATGAAGTATAGCTTGGACTATCTGGATATGGATAATCTTTTGCTAGCACTGGTGGTACTAACAAATGCAGAATGGATTGGACCTGTAGATTGGCTTAAGGAAAAAGTAGAGTATCCTTTGATATCTACCTCAAGAGTCTTTAGCTTGTAGTACAAACCATCAAAAGACAAAAGTTCAAGTTCACCTTTGGTTTTCAAGGTTAAAGCTACCTGAGACCATGATGAAGGCAAAGCTATTAGAAACTTAAGATTAATATCTTCATCCTCAGGCTTGGCCTTGAGTTGGTTAAGCTGACTCAGAATCTTCTGCATCCTGTCATATCCTTTATGTAATCCCTCTGCTTCACTAATTCTGAACTCTGAAAATTCTTACTTCAGCATAGACTTTCTCATCTTCTTGGATTCAGCATTTCCACCAAACCTAGCTTTGACTGCATTCCATATATCCCTAGCATCGTTCATATAATGGAAATCAGCCACATGATCATCAGGAATGGACTGAAGCAAGGTAGTTCTTGCCTTTGATTCCCTCTGAACAGCAATGTGTTCATCTGCAATCGTTGGGGGAAAAAGAATGACCCTTCCATCACGATCTCTTCCAGTCCTCTTCAAGCTATTGCCATTTTGAATCACCTTCCAGATATTCATATCATTGTTTGTGATCCAGTATTCCATTTTCATAGCCCAGACCTCATACTCATCCTTCTTCAAATAAGGAAACTTTGCATTGTTGTTTGAGACAGTGGTAATGATTTGAGGTTGAATGTTTCGTTGTTGTTGAGGAATGGTGGCTTCATTATGAACACTAGCATCATCACTTTCATTGTCAGATCCTGCCATTTTAAAGGTGTAGAGAGGTGTTTGGTTGTGAGGTTTATAAGGATCTTAAATCAATTAATATTCTTTTTTATGAGAGACTCTCAACAAACTTTGATACCACTTATTAGATCCCACTCTAGATAGATCTTTACTGCCTGTTAAGGATGGTGATTAACCTATGTAATGTCAGGATAATACAAGAGAGGACTCTTGCTTAGAAAAGCCAATGTCTACTGCGGATTATAGACACAATATAATAAGAAGAACAAGACCTAATTAAAAACTAAAACGATCCTTCTATGGATTTTTTTTATTAACAGGAGAAATGTGTTCTTCTGGATTACATTTTCCAAAGCCGCTTTTGAAAAAAAAAAACCCACCCCCCCCAAAAACGTTCTCTTTGTAGTAGAGAAACCCTAATCCAGATTTAATCAGCATTTACTAAAAACGCGTGAGATTGATATGCATGAATATTTCTTCCTTATTTAGGCTCATGCTTATCCTCATTCTTAACTCTAAAATCTTATCTGGAATAACTATTTACTCTCCAGGACTAAGTATTCTACCAGTAGGAACTAACTTAGCCTACAGGGATAACTATGATAATAACCTACCAGAGGAAATACATACCTGCAGTGGAACTACTACTCTACCAGTAGGAACTACATACCTATAGTAGAAACTAAGTATTACAAATATTCCTAACAATCCTCCCCTAAACTGGAATTTAACTAAGTTAATTTCTAGTTTCTAGATAGATCTTCAAACTTGAACCTTGAGGATTGAAATATGAATGTACAGCAACATCACAATCTGCTTGAGTCTTGACTTGAACACATGAAACTTCTGCACAAATCTGTATTTCTTCATACAAACACCTTCAAGAAACTAATGATGATGAGCATTGAACATTGAGCAGATCTTGTGTCAAACAGATTGGTCTTTATAGCCTTGGAACCGAACATCAAAAGTCTTGTTGAACTTGAACATCAAAAAGCAGCAACGTTGAAGAAGCAGCAGGAAAAACTGAACCAGCAACAGACTTTGGAACCACCTCAGCTACATGAGTAGATTTGATAAGCCTTTACCAAGTAGCTACTCACTCTTGGGCTAGCTAATTCTTTGGTGGAATCATGACATCACCCTGGTGAATTAGTAACCAGTCCAACTCTTAGAACATGAATCAATGGTGAATTGGAATACCCTAATGATTTTTTGGCAAATCATCACAGCCTATAATACGGATTTTTTTATGGTCTTTACCTGTAGCTGTTGCTCAGGATAGCCAAAACTCTTGTGTGATAAACAAGGTGAATTGAAAACCCTACAATTTTTAGCAAATTTGTCAGCTATCAACGGATTTGTTAAGTCTTTACCAAAAAGCGTTTGCGTTTGGACTAGCCAATTGCTTTGGTTATCAATAAGGGGCATTATCATGGTGGATTATAACCATTTCAACTCTCAGCAAAAGAAGCATGGGTGAGTTAAATACCCTATAGTTTTGAGCAAACTATTAAAGCTATCAACGGATTTGTTAATCATACCAGAGCCGTACCCTCATGGTGAATCAACTCTTTCTTATCTGTAAGACATGGTGAGTTGAACACGATTTGTTGTGTGGTGGTTAACCAACACCCAAACCCTGAAAATTTCTCTTTGTGTTCAAAATGTGTTGCAATAAAACCAAGCAGCATGCCAAAAACTGTTTCCGTATCCAAAACTTGGTGCACACTCAAAAATGTTTATGGCACACTATGCAAAAGCAAATAAGTATATAGATTCTACATAAAACTTTATATATCTAAAATATATTTTAAATAGCAAAAAGATTTATGATATATAATAAACTTAACAGTACCGAGCATCCTTTCGATAAGGTTTATAGTGAGGGGATACTTCTTGTCCACAAACATATGTATAACCAGTCCACTAACTATCTCCAACACATGAACACCAGAAAAAGAATATAGCTTCCAGTTTTGAATACTCCAGGTGTGTTGGTTCTTCCAAAAATCACTACCATCATTCACTTCAGGTGAATCCATCAAAATCTTAAGATCTCCCCAAAGAACAAGACCAACTCCCTCAGCTTTCTTATCTTGATAAAACGTCATCACGTCGCCTATAAATCTGACATCAATTCTGCTTAGTGACCCTGTGAAGGATTGCCCTAAGGCTGTAAAGAATGCCTGTGAGTCGTTGTTGTAAGACTGGCTATTGATCGATACTAAACCACGTAGCAATAACTCCCAGTCAACAACAACATATAAATGAACAGGTGTATCACAATCAGAAGCAGAATCCTCATCAGAAGCATACTTAATGCACAATTTGTGTTCAGCATCAGGATCTCCTTCTTCAATTGGAATGGTAGATTGAGAAGTATGAACACCTTTTCTGCCTAATAGCTTCTTCTTGGTACCAACCTTCTTGAGTGAGGAGGCAGTTTGTTGTGCTTTAGAAGCAATGTTAGAAGGAACTTCAACATCCTCTACTGAAGCTTCCTGAGAAGGAACTTCAACTGGAGCTTCTAGAATATTCTGAGAATAAACATCAACTTTCTCGCGTGAAACATCTTGAGAGGGAGCTTCAACTTCTACTTCCTGTGGAACACCATGAGAAGGAGCTTCAACATCTACTTCAACATCACCAGTCTTGAGTTTCTTTGAAAAGGAAGTAGTCATTGGACTACCATCTCGTTTCAGACCCCTTGTGAATGCAACAGCTCTTTGAATCTTATCAAACTCTTCTTGAAGTTGTTCAGGAGAGAGTTTTCAAACTTGAGCCATAGTCCAACCAGTAGAGTATACAACAGGACCTTGATTCTTTACATAAGTTCTCATATATTTCCTGAGCTGAGCTGGTGTCATAGGCCTATCCCTCCGTTCTTGAGCCCGTTGCTCAGCAAGTTCTTTTCTTCGAGAATTGACCAAAGTAACCATCTTGGCTGCAAAATCATCATCCATAAAACCGAAAATTGTAGAAGATAAGTCTGGATTTGCTTGAAGACGAGCTAAAATTATATCCCAAGCAGCATCTGAGTAGTTAACAGCAGATGCAAGAACCTCTTGCTGTCTCTTTCTTTGGTCTTCAGTCATCTCAAAGTCTTGAGACATCTGCCTAGCTAAATTAGCATCCTACATAAGAGATGCAGCTCTTTGCTTTTCCAAATCTGCTAGTTCTTGAGCTTGTATTCTCTGAGCAGCCTCCCAACCTAGTCTTTCTTCTTCCAATTGCTTGAAAGTCTTAGCTTGAGTTGGAGTAGGTTCTTCAACAACAACACCTTTTCCCTTTTTGGCATCTCTGACAGGTGATGAAGGAGTAGCAGTTGTAGTACCACTCTTAGCATGAATTGGTTCAGCAGCAGGAATAGAACTACTGGTAGGAACAGTTGTGCTACCAAGAGAAACGGTTGAAGGACCAGTAGGAGCAACACCAGAAGGAACATGAGTAGGAACATCACTAGTAGGAACATCAGAACAAGCAGTAGGATTACTAGAAGCACCACCAGGAGATTTAGTAGAATCAACAGTCACAGTTGCATTAGCCAATGCATGGAGAGCATCCAAATCCAAATCTTTCACTCCTCCGTCTTCATTGTCAGAATCACTGACAACCACCTTCCTTTTCTTTATCTTGAGTTTCACTTCCATTGCTTTGACTTGTTTGACCAACTTTCCCACCACATCAATAAATAGCTTCTTGTGTGCCTTGAGCTTAGTTTCCAAAGAATTTACTTGCTGCACAAGAGTAGAAACTACAGAAGACAAAGCAGTTAGAGTAATAGGGTCCTCTGCACCTCCTGAAGTTTGACCTGCAGGGGAAGTTTGAGTAGACCCTGGTGGGAATGCATTGGTAGAAGTGAAAGGTGCATCATCCACATTGGTGGAAGTGAAAGGTGCATCATTAGTCTCTTGGACTTGGGAAAAAGAAGCAATATATGGGTCTAAACTTTGACCATGCTCAAAGAATGGAGCAATAGGGTCAGAAGTTTGTTGTCTTGGGGGTGCAGTCAAATGGTCTTGAGGTTAGTCAGTCGCAGGCATAGGCTCAGGAATAGGTTTAGGTATGATTTGTGGGACAGTTGGCGCAACTACCCCTGCACCTTCACCAGCTTGAGACAGCATAGCAGCTAAAAGTGGTATAGGTTGCCCCACAAAGTTGAGCTTCATATTAGCAAAAAGTTTACTAGATAGCTTGAACACTTTGTATTGTGTGTATTACTAGTTTCTATTACTAAAATGGTTTGAAAGAAACTAGGATTACATTAAAAAACTTTTTAGCTTTGCCTATGTTATATCCATCCCCTTAAAAAATTGTAACTAGGACAGTTTAATTTCCTCCTATCAGTTGACAAATTAGAGCAACAACAATTGGGCTACCAAAGTGATCCCAACTACAGACTTGGAACTGAGACAGTGAAGGAATTGGTTATGTGAACAAACACTCCATTGAGGTGAAAATTTATTTTATAATAAGGTAAACCTGCTTCAGTGACATATCTCAAGATGAATCCATTCTAGAGTATATGTCCGCAATGGGTAAATCATCAATACCACCATCATCAGCTAATTGAAGTTGACCCCGTACTGAGTCCTCAGTAATTGTGTAGGGAGTCGCATCAATGGTAGCTAGGATAGCTAGAGGGCCTAACTCAGGGACCGGGTGTAAGCCGTAGGACCAGAATTGTATTGACTATGAGTTCAAAGATTGATGGGTTAATGGTGAGAGATACTAATGTGAGGAAAGCCCCCAAAAGGTCATAGAATCTGTTTAATAATCATCACTGCCTTTGGGTTTTTGCAAGTAACCCACTTTGTTATGTTCATCCCTGTATCTTAGTGCGGCCATTGATGTTGTGGATATATGGTTCAGATTTTGTGTTGGGTGTTTATCGCAATTGTGAGTTGATACTGGTAGAGAATGGTAATTTAATTTATATAGAGAAATTATCTCAATTCTGCACGGTTTAGGAAATTAGGGTTGATGGAAAAAGAAATTAAAATAACTGTTTAAATGGAGAATCACAGTAAATTATCCATTTAAGTAGAAAACCCTTTGACTAATAAAAATGGACACAACTATCCTTAAATGTAACTTTTAATTGAAGATAAACCAATATAATCTATCAAACCGCGAACAGACATAACCAGCACAAAGAAAAGTCAACCAGAAGTAAAATTATCATTACCAGTAGGAAGTGGTCTACCAGTAGGAAAAATGAACACCACCAGTAGTAACTCTGGTTACACCAGAGGGAACACTTGAACTACCAGTATGAACACTTTGGCATCAAAATAAAACCACGTGGTCCATGTAGAACACTACGAAAAGGACTATCACCCTCCTTGAACATTAGTCTGCAAAAGATTAGGCCAAAACACACAAAGCAGATACAATAAAATGAAAAGGAAAATTAACTACCAGAAGGAACTAATTATAGACAAGTAAGAGAAACTAAAACTACCAGTAAAAAAAGTTAAAACTACCAGGAGAAAGATACAACGACTAGGAGAACCATATTGTAGCACGAAAAACTAAGTGGTAAATTTTTTTTTTAAAAAGGCCAATATTATAGAAAAGTGTACAACAACAGTCCTCCCCTTGGACTCAAATCCTCCCCTCAATCATAGTATCTATGGATTGAGCATCCAATGTTAACCACAAGATGATTAAACTAGGTCCATCAAAAATCCTTGTCTAGTTAACAAGTCAGCCAAACATTATCATCAGTATGTATTTTAAGACTGAATAAGTTTCACTTTTCATTTGGCATCTCTTATGAAATGGTGCCTAATTTCAATGTGCTTAGTCGTGTGGTGAAAAATTGAGTTTTTAACTATGCAAATGGTACTTTGGTTATCAATAAATATTTTGGTATTCATAAGGTTATACCCATAATCTAACAACTAATTTTGGATCCAGAGTACCTGACCACAAACTAGGTTAGCAGACAGCACATACTCAGCTTCAGGTGGGAGAGGTAGACACAATTGTGTTGCTTTGCATTTGCCCATGAGATCAACCTCCTACCCAGGAAACTGAATCCCCAGTTGTGGATTTCCTCATCCTTGTTGACCCAGCATAATCCATGGTCACTATAAGCTTCAAGCACAAAAGGTGACTCTCTAGGGTACCATAAGCCCAACCTAGGTTGGCCTTTAAGATACTTGAAAATCTTCTTCACTGCTTCCAAATTTGAAGTAGTAGGAGTGACTTGAAACCTTGAACAAGCACTAATGCAACATTATATCCGGCTTGAAGCTGTCAAGTACTTAGTGAATATCTGGTCTTGAAGCTGTTAAGTACATTAGTGAACCTATCATGGACCTGTACAAATGTACATTTACAGGACTATCAGGTTCATTTTTGGACTTAGGCTTTGGAGCTTCATAGGGTGTAGTAGCAGTCCTGACACAATCCAAATCAAACTTCTTCAAGATCTCTTGCACATACTTGTCTTGATTGATAAAAATTCCATCAGGTCTTTGCTGAACTTGTAATCCTAGGAAGAAAGTAAGTTCTCCCATAGCACTCATTTCAAATTCTCCCTTCATCAAGGCCTCAAATTCATCACACCAGGCCTTCTTTGTAGATCCAAAAATGATGTCATCCACATAAACTTGAACCAGGATGATATCACTTTTGTGCTTCTTAAGAAAGAGAGTCTTGTCAATGGTGCCCCTTCTGTAACCATGATTCAGCAAAAAGGTAGAGAGGGTTGCATACCAAGCTCTTGGTGCTTGATGAAGTCCATATAGAGCTTTGACTACCTTGTAGACCTTCTTGGGATGTTGAGGATCCACAAATCCCTTTGGTTGAGTGACATAAACTTCCTCATCAATTCTACCATAAAGAAACGCACTCTTAACATCCATCTGATAAACCATAAATCCCAAGTAAGAGGCAAATGCTAAAAACAATCTGATTGCCTCTATTCTTGCAACTGGAGCAAAGACTTCATCATAATCAATGCCCTCTTCCTGTCTATGTCCCTGTGCTACAAGTCTAGCCTTGTTTCTTACAACAATCCCCTTGGCATCTCTTTTATTTTTTAGTATCCACTTAGTCCCAATAGCATATTTACCTTCAGGCAAATCAACAAGAACCCATACATTTTGAAACTTAAACTGTTGCATTTCTTCCTGCATAGCATCAACCCAGCTTGGATCTTCAAGGGCTTGAGCGACACTTCTTGGTTCAACTTGAGAAAGAAAACAAGCAAACATACAATGTTGAAAGTCTGTATGATTGGTTCTCTGCTGGTCATGAATATAACTGATAAAAGCAGATTCACAAGTAGTAGTCTTATTAACCTTGCTTCTCGTTTGCACAGCTGAAGTATGATCCCCAATAATCAAAGATTGAGGATGAATTGTATTGATTCACTTAGTGACCATAGGACTGACTTCTATAGTGGATGCTAAGTTTTTTAGATCAACACCAAACTCATCATCATAAGATGAAGAAGAGAAAATACCAAGTGAGGGTTCATTATTTCCAAGGTCTGATGGACTGGGAAATCGTGTTGTAGGCTCATTATCAAAGAATGAATCAGTTGGACAACCAGTAGGAACTGGAACACTACCAGGAGAAATAGTTGTATCACCAGAAGGAATTTGGATGCTACCAGTAGGAACTGGTATGCTACCAGGAGGAACTGATTTTGTCCTTGCGCTCGTCTGAAATTCCTCAGAATCTTTTGGAACAGAGGTGGCTCTTTGTTCCTGACCTTCCAGCCTTGCAAGCTCCTTTTGAAAAATTTCTTCAGCAGAATCAAGAGGAGTATCATCAACTTCATCACTAGAAATATCTTTAGGCGCATCTTCTTGTATGCTATGTGATGGATAAGAAGGGATAATGATGACTTGTTCATCACATTCTGAGTCTAAATCAACATCTTGTGTACCTGCAGAGTTAAGCAAATCGACTTGTGTTCCTGCATATTGGTTAGCTTTATCACGTTTATAGCCTGAAGTATCAGTCAAATAATCAAGGTCAAAATACCATTCATGACCAAGACCCAGCACATTAGGTTTTTCCTCAAGATACCTCAGATTCATAGTCTCTTCTACCCTTTTATTAGGCACATTGTACACCCTGTAGGCTTTATTACTTGCAGAGTATCCAATAATGTAGCTTTCATCATCCTTCCCATCAAACTTACCCAAATGATCACTTGTGTTTAGAATGGTCACATGACACCCAAAGGGTTTAAAATGACTGACAGAAGGAATGTTCCCAGTCAATAAGGCATATGGTGTCTTATTATGAGGACTGGTTACCAACACTCTATTCAAGACATAACAAGCAGTTCTTACTGCTTCAGTCCAAAACATAGTATGTAACTTAGAGTCAGCTAACATAGTTCTAGCTGCCTCTATAAGGGTTCTATTCTTTCTCTCAGCAACCCTATTTTGTTGTGGGGTTCTGGCATTACTATAATCTCTCTTTATCCCTTTAGACCCACAGAGTTTAATAATATGAGCATTTTTAAACTCTGTTCCATTATCACATCTTATAGCTTTTACCTTTTTGTTTAACTGATTTTCAACAAGATTAATAAAGTCCTTAAGGATAGGATAGGTCTCATCCTTATGTTCTAAAAAGAAAACCCAACAAAACTTGCTATAGTCATCAGTGATCATAAGACAGTAATATTTGTGGTCAATGCTTCTAATTGATGTAGGACCAAAGAGGTTCATATGAAGCAATTGCAAAGGCTCAGAAATGGAGCTCACAGTAGTGATAGCCTTATAAGAGGCTTTGTGTTGCTTGCCTTTGTAGCAAGCAACACAGGTATGGTCATTCTTGAAACGTTTAGGGGGTAGTCCTCTAACTAAGTCACCCTTTACCAACCTGTTCATGTTTTTATAGTTCACATGACCCATCCTCCTATGCCATTTCATAGATTCATCAATGGAGGCTTTTGCCACCAAACAAGCTAAATTTCCCTTAGGACTGAGATTATTCAAGTTGATGGTGTAAAGATTATGTTTCCTTGGAACCCTAAGTAGGACCATACTATCATCTGGAAGCTTAAAGTCCTTGGATAGCACAAGACAATCAGTGTCTGTGAAGAGAACTCTATTCTTCTTGTCACAAATCTAAGAGATGGAGAACAAGTTGAATTGTTGCAGTTCCTTCACATAGTAGACATTTTCAAAATCCAGTGTGGGAGTTCTGATTGTCCCTTTGCCAGTAATCCTACCTTCACCACCACCAAAAGTCACTTTTCCTCCTTGAAACTCTTGAAAGTCGTCCAGTCTTTCCATGTTACTAGTCATACTTCTAGAACAACCACTATCAAAGATCCCTTCATCTTCAGCATCAGTATAAGATATTTCCTACAATATACAACATGGGAAAAGTTAGTATCTAAGGGGGACCCAAGCCCTTTATGACTTGGGTCTGCCTTGTGGATCTGAAAAAGGTGTCCATGAAGTTGTGTGAGATCCACTATTGTTCTTGGGTACCCAGTATAAACCTTTTCTATGTGTTTTCCAAGAACAACCTGCTGAGGGCTTAACAGCAGTTGCCCATCTCACCCCACCATATTGCATATGATTATAATACATTTGTGGTACATATGGTGTATAAGTCTGAAAATAAGAACTTGTAGGTCTAATTAAATGGGGGCATAGGTCTAGCAGTACTTTTCCACCATCCAGAAGTTACTGATGGAGAATATCTTCTACCAGTAGGAACTGGAAAAGGCCTATTTTGCCTACTAGTAGGAACTGGTTCTGGCACCTTTGGCTTACCAGTAGGAACTGGTTTTGGCCTACCAGTAGAAACTGGTTTTGGCCTACCAGTAGAAACTGGTTTTGGCCTACCAGTAGAAACTGGTTTTGGCCTACCAGTAGAAACCTGGTTTGGTCTAGCAGCAGGAATAGACCTTACCAGACCTAAGAAGTACTGTTTGTGGGACAAAGTGATTTGACTGAGTGACCCTAGTAGCATTGTCCCAAATTGGTTCCCTTTGAGGATACCCCACACCATCAAAATCATTAGCGTATTGTGTCTCATAATAATTACAATCCTTAATGAGATAAAGATAACTACCACATACAAAACAAGACTTTGAAGTAGAAGAATTATTTTTCCTAAAATGACCTGCCTTTTTATTAAAATAACCATTCTTATTACAAGAAGTCCTAGAAGTGTTTTCATTCTTATCAGAATTATTACAAGAAAAACTAGGTAAATCCTGAACAATAATGGGTTCTTGGATAGGTGTTCCAGCAAAGGACTCAATCTCAGCCTCACTCTCAGATGTGGATATACTGGAAGTAGAAGCACAGGAGGTAGAATCATTTGACTTGCGCTCTGAAGTTTTGATACTTGAATCACTGGAGTCAAAGTCATTTGAGTTGACCTCTGAAGACTTGTCACTGTTATCACAAGAGACAAAGTCATTAGACACAGAATTAGAGTCACCAGAGGTTGAGGACTTTGTACCATAAGACATTTATGATTCATCTAAGTCAGTGTGATCTGATAAAGGAGTGTAGTCTCTAGAGAGAGGTAGAGGCACAGCTTTCATACTATCAGTTTTGGCAAACCTATTGAAATGAGGTCTACCTTCCACTTCTTCAGAGTTAGTGGTAAATACACTAAATGCAGAGTCATCCCATCCTAACTCATTTTCCCCTATATAGTTAGTAAATCCCAAACCCACTTTTGTTCTAACAGACATGGAACTATCAACTAATCTGAACAAGTTTTTGGAAGAGGTTCTCCACTTTTCAGTTTGAACTAAGTGATTATCAAGTTTTATCTGTAAGTCTTTCTTAGCAGTCTCAACAATAACATTTATTCTTTCAGAATGTTTTAGTAGATTAGTTGTATTTTCTAGTTCAATAGACAACACCCTAATCTTATCTTCAAGTGTCAACTGATTTTTCTGAAGAACTCTCTTTTGTTTTTCCAAAGTTGTAAGTAAGTTCTTATAAGCTTGAACTTGTATAAAATATTCATTATTTTGTGCTTTAAATTCATTATACTGCTTTTGAAGTTCCTTATACTTATTGTCACAACCAAAAGGGCAGTTATGTACCTCAGAAGTGACACCTATGAGAGCAAATTCTCTAGTATCACCTGCAGTACTAACTTTCTTTGTATCAGCTCCAGTGATCAGCTATATACTTCAGCAGACATTTTTCGCTTAAAGCAGCACCACAACAGCAACCATTCCAACTCTTTGGGGCAAAACCCTCATATCTAGTTTTCATGTTTTCCAATTCTCCAATGTGTCAACTGTTAGGTAAAGCTTTAGTATCAGCTTCCTTTTTCCCAAGTTCCTGAATCTTGACTGATGAATATCTCTGTTCATTTCCCCCTTTTGCTCTGTATTCTCTTGCAAAGTGACCTTTTTGCAAGCACTTATAGCATCATTCCTTTATTGTTGAAACCTAGCAGTTCTTGTTTATCCAAATAATCTATCTTCCTTTCTCAGCTGTTTACTCTAACTTATTCACCCTGTCTGGATCAAATAGCCATTTGCCATTTTTTATCCATTTTCTAAGTCACCAATTTGTTTATATGCTCATAATCTTCTATAAGTACTTGTTGTTCTGGTCACTTTCAGCTACAAGAGGAGCGAATGAACATCTTCGTAGCAATCTACCAGTATTGTGAGATCTACGTATAGAACTTGATGGGAGCAGTGTCAGTAGTGATGAGGGAGAAGCTTGGGCTTTCTGCATATGACATAGTGTTGATCGTACTAGTTGTATACCAAATACAGATGGCTTAGAGTTTGACTTGAGGATGAAATGAGTAGAATATCCTTTGGATATCTATTCAAGAGTCTTCAACTTGTAGTACATCATCATCAAAAGATAGGAAGTTAAGTCTCCTTTGGTTTTTAAGGTCAAAGCCACCTGTGACCAAGATAAAGGCAAACCTCTGAGAAACTTAAGATTGATGTTTCATCTTCAGCTTGGCCTCTAAGTTGGTTTTGAAGAGATGAGAATCTTTGCATTCCTGTTGTACACTTTGTGCTATCCCATCTGATTCAATAATTCTGAACTCTGAGATGTTAATTGCTTCGAATGACGTTACTCATTTTTTTAGATTAGCATTTCCACCAAACTAGCTTTGATGCATTCAGTATTGTCCCTTGCTCTTACATTTTTTGGAAATAGACTACAGCATGATGATAGGAGTAGACTGAGAGGCAAGGTAGTCTTGCCTTTTGATTCTTTTCTGAACAGCAATGTGTTCATCCACAGTAGTTGGGGGAAGAATAATACCCTTCTCCATCACGATCTCTTCCAAGTCCTTTTTAAGTGTTGCCATTTGAATCTAACTTACTGATATTTATTTCCTTGTTTATGATCAGTATTCCTCTTATAGCCCAGACCTTCTACTATCCTTCTTCAACTTCGACAGTACGATATATAAATAAAGGAATAAAAAACTTTGCATTGTTGTTCGAGATAGTTGTGGATGATTGTGAGGTTGTGGAATGTTTTTGCTGTTCGTTTTGTGGTTGGTATTGTCATTTATATCAAAGCATCAGCCATTCATGGTCAGGACATTTTGAAAATGGCGTTGCGGTGGGATATTGGATGTTTTGGATGTGTTTTGGTTTTAAAAGTCGAGATCTACGTTGTTGTTTTACTTATTCAGAGGGACTCTCATTAGCTCTGATACCACTTGATGGTCACACTCTAGATAGATCTTTATGACTGTTAAGGATGGAGCGATTAACCTTTGTAATCTCAAGCTAATCACAGAGAGGGACTCTTGCTAAACAAAGCTTTTGTTATACGGAATTAGGGACAATAAGCACTATAAGAAGAACAAGATATTAAACTTAATGATCATTCTATGGGATTTCGATTGATTAACTAAGAGAAGAATTTGATGTTTTTTCCTAAATCCGTGTCTGTATGGCAGTGGGTTAGGTTTCTTTTATTTACCGAAATCCTAACTAACCTGATACACAAAAACACGTTATATATAGATATGCACTTGCATGTCTTGTTTGCTCAAGCTATGATCATTATCCCTAATCTATTTCTTACTAATAACGGACACAAACATAATACTACCAGGACTAACTATCATTCTACCAGCAGGACCATATTTGGTCTGCCAGCACTAACTATTAAATTATCCTTACCAGTAGGAACTACATACCTACCAGTAGGAACTTATACTCTACCAGTAGGAACTACATACCTACTAGTAGTAACTAACTATTACAATATTCCTAACACTCTATAACACTTTATACTATAAGTCACATATATTTTAAGTCATCTAGTCCATCATTTGTCCAAGTATAACAAGTCCTTGCATTTATTTATATATAAACTTTAATAAATAAACCTTTAAACCATTAATTTATATATACTTTTATAAATTAATCCACACTTGTATAATGTATATGCTTTCATTCCATCATGTTTTTAACATCAATATAACATATGAAAAAGTATTTCAAACCAAGATCAAGAGTAATAATCCATTTTACATCCTAATATATTTCCTAGATGGTGATAATACTATATAAAATTATATACACATAAACATACAACTTGTGTTGGGTGGGGGGGGGGCAAGGGGGGGGGGTGTGTGGTGGGGGGGGGGGGGGTGGGGGGGGGGGGGGGGGGGGGGGGTTGTTGTGGGGGGTAATGAGTGGTTGGGTTTTTAAATGACCTTAAGATGATGTACGATGAAGAGAACAAGTTCTAAACCCTAGTTTAAAATAAAAATCCAAGCTTACAAGACTAGAAAACCCTAACTTTCCAAGAAACCCTAATATTGCACTTTCATTCTATTTACATTGTAAATGCTAAACCAAACCTTCAATACACCTTAGAATGTCTTAGATATGATACTAGAATACTTGAATACTTGGTAATAAAAATTGTATGGATTATTTGTTGGTGTTGCTTTGAGCCGTGGGTTAGGGACAGACAAAGAGAGAGTTTTTGTGAAGTTTTTGCTTAAGGAAAATGAGTATGTATTATCTACAAGTCTTGCACTCTTTATATACTACAAGAAGTGAGTCCAATTTGCTAGTTGAAGACCAAGACTTATAGAAACAAGAGGGCTAGACAAGATGAGTGAAACAAGGAAGTCTTTGGTCAAAAACACTAGTCATGGCTAGGTTTCAATTGAGTCCTAGTTGTACAAGTCTTTAGTTGGTAAATTGTATGGCATCTTGGTCCCTAGGGAGTCCATTGGTTCTGAAATTTAGGGGGGAGACTAGTTGAGTCTTAGATATTTTGAGTTGAAATTCTAGTGATACTTAAGGTTTTAAGATGTATAGGTTAAGTGTAGAAGTGAATACTTGTAGCATTTGTTTTCTTAGTTGGTTCCTTTAGGTAAAATTCGGCTATAATGATAACATGGGTGAAGTTTAATAAAATTTTTAAGTATGGGTAATAATTATGGGGTTATTTGTTGTAGCGTAGTTTGTTTTGGTTGTTCCTTGAATGCCTTAAATGTTTTTTATCAGCAAAACTGTGACATCGACGTGTTTTACGTAACCAATAAAAATAATATGTGCAAAGTTAGTCAATTATCCTCAAATAATTTATCTAACAATTGTCTTGTCGTAAACTTTTAATTGTTTGATGCTCGTTTACGTTGAATGACAATTTTTAGTTTACGCGATTAAACTTAACGATGTATAATTTATAAAGCATCGTTTTGCTGTTCGAGACTAAAAATAATTAGTGAAATAAATGACGTCATAAAATGACCTGAAAACACGGGGTGTATAGTCTTCCCCTAATTAAATAAGCCTTATCCTCAAGGCTTAAGATGCTGCACTTGACGACGGTGTGGTTTTTGTGAAGAGATGTGGATACTTCTTTTGAAATTGGTCTTCACATTCCCATGTGAACATAGGACCTCTCCTAGAGTTCCATCGAACCTTAATGATTGGATTACGGCTTTGCTTCAATCATTTAACTTCACGATTCATGATTTCTACTGGTTCCTCGACAAAATAGAGCTTATCATCAATATGAAGTCCATCCAACGGAACGGCTAATAGCTCGTTGGCATAGCACTTCTTCAAGTTAGATACATCGAACGTATTGTGAACCTGCTTAACTCTGAGGAATCTAAGCTTGTAAGCATACGTCTTAACTTTTGCCACACCTTGAAAGGTCGCCAAATTCTGGGTTTAGCTTACAGTTGTAAAGCGTACTACTCCTTTCCAGGCGGAAACCTTTAAGCATACTTATCTCCAACTTGACAATTCCATCGAATATGCTTTAATCGGCGTAACTCTTTTGTCGATCACGAGTGGCTTGAATTCTGTTTTTGATTTAACGATCTTCTCGGTTGTTTCTTGAACTATTTCTGGACCAGTGAGTTAAACTTCTCCAACCTCGGTCCAACAAACAAGTGAACGACACTTCTGACCGTAAAGTGCTTCAAATGGTGTAGCCTTGATGCTAGCGTTAATAATATTGTTATATGAAAACTCAACTAACGCTAAATGTTTAACCCAACCATTCCCAAAGTCGATCACGCAAGCACGTAGCTTATCCTCAAGAGTTTTGATAGTCCTCTCGCTTTGTCCGTCAATTTGCGGAAGGTATGCAGTACTCATATACAAATTCGTACCTAATGCCATCTGAAGTGACCTCCAAAAATTTGATGTGAACCTAGGGTCGCGATCACAAATGATTGAGACAAGTATTCCATGCCTCGTGACTACCTCTTTTAGGTACATTCTTGCTAATCTTTCCATGGGATCAGTTTCCCTTATTGGTACGTGATTGTAGATTTAGTATGTCGGTCAAAACATATCACCCAGGATGGTGT
Organism: Tanacetum coccineum; assembly: GCA_026074375.1. Classification (NCBI taxonomy): domain Eukaryota; kingdom Viridiplantae; phylum Streptophyta; class Magnoliopsida; order Asterales; family Asteraceae; genus Tanacetum; species Tanacetum coccineum. The sequence continues at coordinate 28,616 of BQNB010008207.1, forward strand.
CATTAAATTGTACAACTAAGGAAAGCTTCGTGTTAAAATTCAATTGTGAGATTTTCCCATTTCATGGAGGTATCTAGGGTTGTTGCTCCCAAACCACACCCTAACAAACCGTGGCCGTTTGGTTGTTTAGTTTGTGTATCTTTGCACATGGTCAAACATTTGCTAACATAGGTGGCGATGTCGGCCTTCATATTGCGCCACCAATATAGCTTCTTTATGTCTTGATACATCTTGTCGAAACCCGAATGGATAGAGTATTTTGACTTGTGGGACTCGTGCATGATCATAGTCCTTAAATCACCATAACATGATAACCAACTCCTGCCATTTAAGCATAGAGTTCCATCGGCGTGAGGTTCCAACTTTTCCTTTGGTATATCCTTCCTGATCATACCCATACGTCTTCCTTTTTGAATAGTTTCGGGTTTTGTTTGTTTCTATTTGTGCTTCCAAAATTTTGTTTGGGAGATTCCAAACAATAGTCATGACTATGGCTGTATACCTGTAATGGCTTATTCCGTTCTTTACGGCTTAAGGCATCAGCCACTACGTTTTCTTTCCCCAGGTGATAACGTATTTATAATTGTAATCGTGAGCAATCTAACAAACGACGTTTTGTCATGTTCAGCTCATTCTTGATTTAGATTCTTGTGTGGTAATAATATTGGATTTGTGAACTACTGTACACTTGGTTCCATAAAAAATAGTGTCTCTAAATTTTTAGAACAAACCTCTACGATCCGAAGTTCAAATCTGAGTAGTTATAAATTTTTTTCTTCATAAATTTTCAATTGGTGTGATGCATAAGCAAATACTTTCTCCCTTTGCATTAATACAACATCAATCCTTTAATGCGAAGCATACAAATAGACCACAAATCCTTGCTTCCTTCAAGGTAGAGCGAGAACTTGGCGCACTGCATAACTTTGCTTTATTAATGAAGGGGCTTCCTCCTTGTCACAAAATCAAAACTTAATCCTTTTTCTGACTAAGATTGGGCTGATTCTGGCGGGATCTTCGGAAGCTCGTTCAATGATTCTTCAGTAATACCCAGCAAGACCTAAAAATTGATGAATATTCGTTGGTGTTTTAGGAGATGCCTAATCTTTTATGGATTCGATCTTGGCGGGATCTACGTGACTGCCTTGACTATCAATTACGTTGATTGTAATTGTACATTGGGAATCCAAATATTCACATTTAGGAGGAATTGAGCATACAACTCATCTTTCTTATAGCATTTCCTGAATTGCCTTAAGACGTTTTTCATGTTCCTTCTTGTTCCTTGATTTAGATAAGGGATTTTCATCAAATAAAGACAATCACAAACTTATCCAAATATGACTTGCACACTCGATTCATGAGATCCATAAATACCGCTGGTGCGTTCGTCAAACCAAATGACATAACTTGGAACTCGTAATGACCATATTGAGTTTTGAATGCTGTCTTTGGAATATCTTCTTCACGTACTCGAAGCTGGTGATAACCTGATCGCAAGTCTATCTTAGAATAAACGCTGGATCCTTGTAGTTGATCAAATAAATCGTCGATCCTGGGAGTGGATAACGATTCTTCACCGTTAGCTTGTTCAGTTCTCGATAGTCGATGCACATTCGAAATGATTGATCCTAATTCTTGATAAATAAAACCAGAGCTCCCCAAGGTGAGGAACTTGGCCTTATGAAGCCTTTGTTGGAAAGTTCTTGTAGTTGATCCGATAATTCTTTCATTTTGGACGAAGCTAATCGGTAAGGTGCTCGTGCTACATGTGCAGCACCAGGTATCAAATCGATCTGAAATTCCACTTGTCGAGTCGGAGGAAGACCCGGTAAGTCCTCGGGAAATACTTCAGAAAAATCTTGAACGATCGGTACGTCCTCAAGTCGTTTCCCCTCCGACTTGTCCTCAGTCTTCTTTGTAGTAACATGTGCCAAAAATACATGACATCTTTTTAGCATGTACTTCTATGTTTTAGTGCACGAGATAATGTTCAAACGAGTCTCGTTTCCCCGGTCGCTTCCATCACTACGAACAATCAACGTTTCATTTCCCTAGTGAATATGAATGATTTTCTCGGCACAAACAATGACAGCTTGGTACTTTACCAACCAATCCATACCAATTATGACGTCAAAACTACCAAGTTCTACGGGCATTAAGTCGATATTGAATGGGTGATTTAAGAAGTTTAATGTACAACCCTGAATGATAGTGTTTATTTCAATTATTTTCTCGTCGGCTAGTTCAACATCATAATAATGGTCTAATGTAGTTGGTGTGATATCAATTTGGGAGCTAAATTTAGTAGACATAAAACTCCTATTAGCACCAGTATCAAATAGGATATAAGCATAGCGGTTGTTTAGAAGGAACGTACCCGTAATGATATTTGAGTCCGAGTTTGTCCCTGCATTGCCCACCACATACACTTTTGCTAGAGCATTGCCATTCCAACTGGGTTGCCTCGGTTGTTGTTCTTCAGCTTTGGACACTCCCTTTTGAAATGTCCCTGGGCTTCGCACTCAAAGCAAGTAGCTTTTTGACCTGACTTAGTGCCCCTTTGGTTGTTAGCAGTATTGGCATTTGCAGGACTCCTATAGTCACGTGCCAGATGGCCAACTCTGTTACACTTGTGGCATTTGAGAGCACACTGTCTATCATGGTGATAGTTTCATTTGGAGCACAAAGGTTTAGATCCTCTGTAAGGTTTTTTCTCTCCAGACCCAGCAGTGTAAGCCCTGCCAGTGTTCTGTCTCTTGTTTTGTTGTCATTGGTTCTGATTGTTCCGTGATGTGTCATCAAACTTTCTCTTGTTTTCAGCCTGACGTTCAGCAAAGGTGCTGATCTTCTTGTCTATTAGTTCAGTTGCAAATTCAATTGCATCTGTATGGTCTTTGGTTAGATGCATACATTCCATATAAATTCATGTAGGAAATCACCATATATACTTCTCGTCTTATTCCGGACTCTCAGGAAACCTTCTAACACACATCAATGCGTTCCTGAAAACGTTTGGTTTAACTACCAACATCGGTACCTTTAACCTTCAGATTCCACATCTCAACCTCAAGCTTCTTAATCTTGCCCCTTGGGTAGTACTTGTCGGTCATCATCTTTTTCAAGTTTGTCCAAGTCACTGCATATGCAACATCGTGACCAACAGTCCTAACGTGGGAGTTCCACCACGTTTGAGAGCAATTCCTAGAAAGAGTCAAAGTGGCAAACTTGATTTGGTTTTCCACAGTGCAGTTGCTTATATGGAACACAATTTCCATTCTTTCAAACCAATTAGTCAACTTGACAACTCCTTCAGTGCCATTGAATTTTAGGGGTTGGCATTTCATGAAGTCTGGGTAAGTGCACTCACGAGTAACTCGTTCTGCCCTTCTAACACCCGTTCCTGAATCATGGCTATCTTTACCATTTCTGCTTCTGGTTGCATCACGTTCTACCAACAAATTGGCAACTCCTTGGGCAATTATTGCCTTAAGTTGATCATCAGTCATTGGGGTAGTGGTGGTGGTTGTTGTGGCTGGGGTGGTTCTAGTTTTGGGTGCTTTCCTTGAGATGGCATTTTCTTTCATATATTATGAAAATATAATACCGTTTGATTTTCTTTACATATTTACCGCGACTGACATATACTTAATTAATAAAGTGGAGATCAATCGCAAGTGAAAATACATTTTCTGGATTGAAATTAACAAATGGTGAGCCTAAAATCGACATTCATTTCATTAATTAATTCGATACAGTCATGAATAATACATCAATTATATTTAATCTGGAGAAAACATACTTGAATGGTTAGGTTTACAAATTGACACTACCATTAGGTTACAAGTTGAAATAAAACTAGAGCTTTACCTAGCCGAGAGTTTACACGTACTTTTAGTAGGCTATACAAAATAGCTAAGACATAACCAGATCTAAGAACTACTACCGGCCTCCTCTGGTACATCAGGATGTGTTGGATCCCTAGCAGGTCTCTGCTGACTCTGTAGTGCTACCATCCTGATTTAAGTCTTTGCTATGTTATCATCTGAGTCAGTGCCTCTACGAGCTTTTGGCCTTGTAGTCTGTGGATCTACAGCCGCAAATTCTCCAATCTAGTTGCTGTGGCTTTAAATACAATAGTTCCGTAGTGGCTTAACATCAGAAAATGCCGTATCACTGACAACCTATAGACTGTGCCAAAGCCTCATGAGCATCTTTGGCCTCTCCATCATAGTTATGCCGTACGTGCTCGGGGAGCGCCCTATCTCTACGTGAGCAAGTTGAGCTGCAGCTCATCACCAATCTAATCATTCTGTGCATATCAAGTCTCACATAGATCTCTTCTGTATCTTTTGCCTAAAGTCATGACAAATCTATCATTCTCTGACACAACTCTTACCATCAGTCATTGGTTTCTCCCTTTGCAATCTTATCTGGAGCCTCCCAAACGTTAGTAATCTCGTAACCTATCTCCCTATCAAGGCCACGCCTAATCTCAACATCTAGAGTGCCAACAAAACCATAATCTGCTCTAAAGCTTCTAGTAGGCCTACCAGTAGGAGCGGATGAGCTCTCCTCGATCTTATATATGGGACCAGGAGCAATGCATAACCTCTTCTAAGGCGGTAACGTAACCTCAAGAACATCCGCTCTACGGTCAGTATGAGGGTAAAAGAAAAGGTGGTGATGGAGTAGGTAAAGGTATAGGTAGGAGTGGTGGTGTCCCTGATGGTGGTGTCTTTGATCGAGGTGCTAAAGTGTAGGTGGATGGTGCAGCAGCCCTCATCATAGCCATAGATATCCTGGTATGTAGGAGCATGATAGGTGGTGGTGGTGGTAGTAGATGGTGCCTCGACTCTTAGCCGGATCATAGCAGTCTGAAGCTAATGGGATGAGTAGGGGTATGGGTTTTATAGTGGTGGTAGATGGGATCTGTGGTAGTGGTTGATGAGTATGTTTGTAAGTGGTTGATGGTGGTGGTGATGGTACATGGTAATGTAGCTATGGCAGTTGCAGCTATCAGTTCCTTTAGAAGATGCTTGCCTTATGAGGCTGTGGTGTTGTCGTTATCTGTTGCCACTTCGGGTTGGTTCAGTCTTAGGGTGGTGGGACAGAGTCGACCGGAGCTAGGTTGTCTCCCTTCTCATATCTCGCCCCGTCTTCCTCCTCGTCATCAGCGTCGTTTCTACGGAGGATCAATCCTTTCTTCTCTCTCTTGTCGTGGTGATAGTCAGCTGGGGTTCCTCATCAGGTATCCTCATCATCCTCCTCCTCCGGATCCTCCTCGGAATCGGACTCAGTAATATAACCTGGTAAGTCAGCAGTAGGTGAGACAGCAACAGGCAGTGGCTGCTCCAAGCTGGAAACACTTATCTCAGTAGGAATAAAACTCTGGGTGTACAGGATACGGAACCATATGGTACATAGAAGAATAGGTGAAGGTGGGGTGCTTAGGATTCCGGACACGTAATCAGAGATGGGTGGGTGCACAGGTCGAGCACCATAGTAGGGAGATGGTTAGTGGGAGCATCGGTAGTCCATCATATCCGTAGACCACAACTCCAGGAGAGCCTACACCTGATGGCTCCTCGTAGTCGATGGATATCGATGTGTAGGTGACCGTGAAATGCTCTGAATCCGGCATGACAAAATATGTGACAATAAGAAGTAGCTTATATAAGTATTAATATAAGACTCTTATCGTAATATACGTAATATATATTATAAACACGTATATCAATCATGAATGCATCTAGTCTAACAAACTAATGCAACAACTAGTGAGTGTATGTCTCGTGAAAACCCCTTTGTATGAATGTAATATTTGAAAATGGTTATAGTCCAAGTAAAAACATTTGACCTGGTTTCTATAACTGGCTCTGTGATACCAATCTGTAACACACCAAATTGGGGTCGCAGCGAATATGGGTCTGAGGAGTGGTACTTCTTGTCATTAGCATCAAGATATATTTGAGAGAACGACTTCAAAAAGAGTCGTAAAACTGATACATTGGATTTAAACAAATTGTTTGTTACAAAATCCCAAAACTTCACTTGTTCGTTGTTCAAAAGGTAAAGATTCTAGCACATAACAAATATTGCCCCAAAACGCAAGGCGGCCAAATCTTTAATGCACATGACTTCCAAAATATGACACCAGTGTATCCACTATCTTGTACCTCATTGATTCTGAGAAAAATGCTTTTTAAAACGTTCCACTAAATGTTGGTGAATTCATAGGTTTGTAAAATGTATAATGTAGGACCACAAGATTTCTTAGTGTTATGATATGCAACGATGCAAACATCACCAAAAAATATTAATATTTTTAAAATTAAAATTTAAAATATAAAAAATAATTAATATAAAAAATTTTAATATTAAAATAATATTTAAAAAATTTAAATATAAAAATTTAAATTAAATTTTTTCAAAATAAATTATAAATTAAAAATAAATTAAAAAATTATTAATTACAAATAAATTTATAATTACGTTTCCGAAGTTCATGACACTGAAGCTAGACATGTGTGAATTGCAATATAAATTGCCTACATTGCCCTTGATGATGTTCTAACCCGCAACATCCCAAATCCAACATACTATACGTGTTGGTTCTGGCACAACCGGCACAAGTGATGCGGGTACTCTCCCGAATGGGAGAGGTCAATCCCCAAATAGATCTATTTATTAATCATTCGCGCTTACTCAGTAATTGACAGTTCCTAATAATGGGCTCAACGGGTTATCGCTACTTAGGCAAACACGTAATCATAATGTAAAATTGTCTACTTATGTCCAATTGTAAAACAATGCATATTCTCACCCCAAAACTTGTAAATCATTATAAATGTAAAACGTGGGGCTATGAACTCACCTTGAGTGAATGAGCAACAATGTAAATCACAGAATGAAAATGCGTCACGTAAATGTCCGAATGCAACCTAATTAATTATAGGTTGTATGAGTACTAATTACTTTTAATAACTAATACCATATATAATTTTATATAGCTACATCACCATCTAATTGTAATTGAGAAATAATATTTATAAAGTTAAAATGTTTATAAATATTACCTTAGTAAAAATGTGTAACTTTCTCGTTTTAAGTCCGTTTTGTACGTTCTTTATGTCCACGCTTTCGTATTAAAAAGATATATCAAAATATTATATTTTAATATTTTTAACTCTCTGGTGAACAATGATTTTTACTGTTCATGCACTTTATAAAATTATTTTTATAAATTTAATTATCGAAATCTCGTAAAAGTCATATCTTATTTGTTTTAACTCTGATTTTATTGATTCTTTCTAGCAAGTCTTCGTAATTAAAAGTTCTATCTAACTAAAATATTTTCCAAAAAGTTTCTGAAATGAACAGTAATTTATTTTTATAAAAGTATTTATTATCGTAAACTTGCAAATGGCGTATCTTCTTCGTTATAGCTCGGATTTTTGAGTTCTCTATATGCCTACGATCGTCATGACATGTAGTATTTTAATAAAACATAAAATAAATATCTTGTTTTCGAATTTAAAACAAAAACTTTTGATCATTTAGTTAAAATGTTTATAAAAATTATTTTTATAAGTTTTTGTTTTGTGATTTGTTTATAAGACTCCACTACATACTTTATACTACAAGGTTCTATATTTAAGTTCTTTTTTCTTCTTGATGTCCAAAATAGTATAACAAGTCCTTGCATTTATTTGTTTATAAACTTTAATAAATAAACCTTTAAACCATTAATTTATATATATACTTTATAATTGAATCCAACTTTGTATAATGTATATGATTACTTTACATCATGTTTTTTTTTAACTATCAATATAACATATAAAAAAGTATTTCAAACCAAGATCAAGAGTAATAATCCATTTTACATCTTAACATATTTAGATGGTGATTTACTATATAAACATAAAATCACAAAGATAAGGAGTGTAGGCTTTTTAGATGACATTAAGATGATGTATGATGAAGAAAACAAGTTCTAAACCCTAATTTAAAATCAAAACCCAAGCTTCCAAGACTAGAAAACCCTAACTTTCTAAGAAACCCTATCTTGACTTTTTCTTGTGGATTAAACCCATTTATAAATGTAACACCAAAACCTTCAATTACACCAATTTGTTTATTTAATATGATACTAGAATACTTGACTACTTGGTAAGCAAAATTGTATGGATTATTTGTTGGTGTTTCTTTGAGTCGTGGGCTAGGGAGAGGCTTGAATGACATTTAATCAACCATCAACCAATACACCCCCCCCACCCACCCAACCCACCCCCCCCCCCCACAACATCACAACCAACCCCAAAGACGAGAGTTTTTTTGTGAAGATTTTGCTTAAGGTAAATGAGTATGTGTTTTCTACAAGTCTTGCACTCTTTATATACTACAAGAAGTGAGTCCAAGTTGCTAGTTGAAGACCAAATATAACACCCTGTGTTTTCAAGTCATTGACGATGTCGATAAATCCACAATGTACCTTTTGTATTGTATGCGTTTACTTTAAATCGTAAATGTTAAGATAGTTGATCGAAAAGATCATCTATACTAGATAACGGGTAACGGTTAGCTTGTTAAATTCTCGGCTTGTCAGTGTACATCCTGAAGTGTAACATTCCGTATTTTCAGGTCATTTACGACGTCATATATTTTACTAATTATTTTTTTTCTTTTTCGTACGCGTTTACTTTTAATTCTTATTATATATAGTTAAATCGCGTAAACTAAAAATCAACAATTAGCGTAAACGGACACCAAACGAATTAAAGTTTTCGCCAAACAAGCAATATATTATTTTTACGAAAGTAATAATCAACTTTTTATATTTCATTTTTATTGGTTACGTAAAATTATTACGTTTTGCGATAAAGTAAGTTTAGGCATACCCGGAACCACAAAAATAATTCTACGCTTCAACAAATACCCACATTTATACCCAATACATAAAAGTTATAAAAATATATCATATGTATCATACATATGCCGAATTTATAGCTATGTATACAAAGAAATATAAGAAAAATTCTTCCAAGTAGTCTTTGTACATCCTATCTCCATTAAACATGGCCATACCATGTTCCTTTGACTCAAGACATGAAAACAAGAATCCCTAAAACCCTCTAGGTGTTTTGTTGAACACTATTGGTAAATTTTGACCAAGACTTCACATATAAGGTGCAAGTAACTAGAAAGATACACATACACATGAACACTTAGCAAGAAAATCAACAAAAACCCTCCCCTCTACATCTCTATATGCTACGGCATACCACCAAGCCCCAACCAAATCCATACTAAATTTTATACAACCCATACACTCCTACACACATCCATCCTAAGATATTCTAAGGTGATCCCAAGCATTGGCTAACCATATTCAAGTGATTATCAAGTAAAAGGAAGCTAGGGTTTCACTAGGAAAACTAGGGTTTTCATTGTGCAAGCTTTGGATTTTTATCTAAACAAGGGTTTAGATTACATTGATCATCATCATCATACACCATAAGGTCATCTAGAACCCTTTATGTTCTTTCAATATTCATTTTATGCATATGTTAGTTCTATTGTAGCTTGAATCACCATGTAGGATTTTTAACATGTAAATGGAGTTTTTACTTGTAATGATCATTTTGCACACTATTATATATGTTGAGATATTGCTAATATCATGTTAAAAGGGATGAGAAAGTATTGTACCATATTAAGTTGGTGTAAAAATGATTAACTACAAAAGTAGTAAGGTATAAAAGCAAGGTTAAAAATGGATTCAACAAGGTCACTCAAAGATTCTGTCCAAAATTCGTATATATAACACATTATTTTATATTTTTATAAAGTAGTATGATTCACGACGATTCCGAAAAGGTAAGAAACTTGTCAAACGGATTTATAACGAAAAAGTTAGAGCGAAAACGAGGTATATATTCGAGGTATAAAAATCCAGCATTTGTTAAGTTAGTGGTTTCTGTCAGGATTTTAAGATGGTATTTGCGGCACTTTCGAGTCCGTTTCGGCCTTCGGCCGAAACATGAAAGTCGTTCGGAAGGTCGTTTTACTTCCCCGCGAGGTTCTTTAAGTCTAAAAGCGAGTGATAACGGGTCGTAAGGCGGGGGCAAAATCTGGCTTTTTGGTAATTAATACACTGCATCAGATCTGATGCGAGTGCTTTTTCGCCCATTTCGGTCGAGTTTCGGGTCTCGGACAGAACTGGAAAGTTGTTCAAAATATCGTTTCGCATAAATTCTCTTTAGAACCCGAGTCATGAAAATGTGATTTAGTGGGTCATTATAGTCGGGTCAGACTTAGAAAATAAACTATAACACTACCAGGAGTAACTAATATACTACCAGCAGTAATAACTATAACTACCAGGAGTAACTATAATTACATTATTCAGATATTTATAAATGTTTTACAATTATAAATATGTTTTCACTCAAACAATTAGATGGTGATTAGCTAAATAGACTTATGCATGGTAGAGATTACTCAATGTGATTAGTACTTATACGACCTATATTGGATTAGGTTGCATTCGATTGTTTCCGTGACGCATTTTTATTGTGATATACTTCGTTGATTATCATTTACTCAAGGTGAGTTCATAGTCTCGCATTTCAATCTTTTCAATGTTTTATAAACCCGCGAGGGGAATACATGCTCGTTTACAAACTTGTATATTTTACTACAGTACAATTACCTTTCAATACTTTGTAAGTTCATAGTCTTGCATTTCAATCTTTTCAATGTTTTATAAACCCGCAAGGGGAATACATGCTCTTTTACAAACTTGTATATTTTACTACAGTACAATTACCTTTCAATACTTTGTGAGTTCATAGCCCCACCTTTTCTCTTTTAATGGTTTTCTTAAACTGTTTTCGGGGTGAGAATACGTGCTCGTTTTACTAAGTGAACTTATTGATTTCTACTACATAAGCGTTACATGACTATTTTTACTAAAGCTTGATTTGTTACTACATGATTTGAGATCGTTGAATACCTACCTTTGAAACCGTAAATTTTGAACAACATGATTGTTTTACTATGGACACAAGTGTTTTCTAAATTGTATGCTATCCAGATTACTGCCTGAATATTATTGCCTAAGTAGTCACTATATTGCCACTTAAGTCCCTACTTTTCATGAACCGTTAATTGCTATTATAGTAAGCGCGAATGTTATGGGTAGATCTATCGGGACTGACAATCCCCACCTTTCCTTGGGTCACTAGTTTGATCAGGTGCATTTAACATTGGGAGTACTTTTAGGTTGTTGGCAAGCATCCTATACATTTGGGGCACAAACTTGTTAAGGTTTCGGTGTCATGAGCTTAGTGCAATAATACAAAGTGTTGGACATGATGAATGTGTTTCTCTTGTCTACCTTACTTGTTTTGGACTTCGGAATACGTACTTAGTCCACCATTACTTCGATCTTGTGGTCCACTTTTAAATACTTCTTGATTTACTGAATCACTACTTGGATTTCGGATGGATTTCGGAAATAACACTTTTAAATGTTGTAACGCTACTTTTCTTCTGAAATATTTCTTAAATTATTTCAATACTGCTTTTTACTTAAACCTATGAATTCACCAACATTATTGTTGACGTTTTAGCATGTATTTTCAGGTTACTATTTTGCTAGTGGAGCATTGGGAGCATTCGAGTCGCGCGGATATATATATTTTTGAAGGCTTAATAACTTGAGTACTATTTGACAAACGTTTTGACAATGTTTTCTAATACATTATAAATGAAACCTGTTGCAACTCTGATCTTTTATTAAATAGAATATGACTTTATTTAAAACGTCCATTTTAAGGTCGTTTTCCGTGACTTGTGTTTTGTGCCCTGAAGTAGCACCCCAATGTTACCATTCCGCTGCGTTGTCCTGATTTTTGGGGGTGTTACAGATGGTATCAGAGCTGAAGTCATAGAGAACTAGGTCGTTTTCAAAACCTAGACTATGACCATGTTTTTCAAAATATAGAGTCTTTCCTTGTTTTATCCGATATCCGTGCGCGCTTGCTCCCAGGTAACTTATAAGCTCCTCTTTCATCCCTCCTACTAATGTACCTAGAATAATGAGTATTTAATACTTTGGCTAATATTTATGTTCTCTACATATATCGCATATACGTCTTACTATTTACCTATATCGGTCTGTTTCTATGATCAATATCTTATTCACTCGATTTTTTGCGCTTACTTTCTGATTCTCATTTACACCTCGAACACAAATACTAGTTTACTTTACCGATTTCGACTTCCGATTGGAACAAACCTCTCTTAATGATTTTTGAATCGCGCATATGTTTCGAATTCGTAATCCATCGTTTTGAGCTCCAGTGATGGGATACGACATTTAACTTGTCACCGTCAATATACGTGACCACCCTTTGGAGAACTAACCTTACGAACAATACTATTTTACTTCATTGTTGAATTGAATAATACTTTACGTTCCTTTTCTTTGACTACTTCTGCGTTCGTTAGGATATTCTTTATACTTGTTATGACCTATCGCTTATATAAACACATCGTCGATGTTCAACTATAAACCATTTTGAGTTGTCGGCCCAATGACTACTCTCCCAATTACTTTATCGATATTCTTTTCAATTATAAAACTATTTATACATTTCCACATCATACAATTTTGATGAAAAAATGAGCATTGCATCGTTGGCCCTCAAATAAATATAGCCTGATCACCTATGTATATTTGGTGCATAGACTGATTACCTATGCATTCAGGAAGAACCATGTCATGCTGAGAATAGTCACCTTAAAATCTACACCTCTTCATCAACATAAATCCGGAAGAAATTCCCGCATCTCTTCTCTGAACCCGTACTTTCCTCCGCAAGTGCCGCAACTTGAGCCTATGAAGGACAAGCTACTTCTAATTCGAGGAACTGTAACATTTCCGTATTTTCAGGTCTTTTACGACGTCAATATGTTACTACATTATTTATTTATCTTTCTCGTAGCGGTAACTTTTATATATTTTCAATAGATTAAATCGCGTTAAGGTAAAAATTATCGTTTAAGCGTAACACGGACAGTCAAACAATATAAATGTTTACATCAAGCAAGGGTTGATAAAATTATTTTGAGATAATTATTAACTTAGTTCATTATATTTTACATCGGATTTACGTAAAATGTTATACTTTTCGCGATAAATTAGGCGTTTAGTGCACTCTCCGGAACCACCAAACTTTTCTTACGCTTTCAACAAATAACCCACATTTATACCCAATACATAAAAATTAGTCAACAACACCACATATATCTTATGTATGCCAAAAATATGGCCATTGATACAAGAAAAATAATGAAACTCTTCCTTTTGGTCAAAGTGCAACATACTTCATAAATACTACACCATACCTCTTTAATGCACACCATCCCTACCATACCTTGACCAAAGACCATACCATGGCCATTCCTAAGACTTACTTTATGTCCCTTTGACTAGCCATGCATGTTACTACTTATACTTTGCAACAAGAAAACACAACAACTTACATGTTTAAACACTTAACAAAAAGCAAAAACACTCTCTTTTGACTCCAAGAGCTCACGGCTCAAAATCATACCCCAACCAAACCCATACAAAATTTTCTACAATCCATACACTTCTATATACACCTATTCTAAGATATACTAAGGCATTTGCAAGCATTGAATCACCATTTCCAAGTATTTCTCAAGTAAAAGAAAGCTAGGGTTTAGTTAAGGAAAGCTAGGGTTTCTTAAGTGCAAGCTTGGTTTTTGTGGCTAAACAAGGGTTTAGTACTTGTACATCATCATCATCATACCTCATAAGGTCCACTTGAACTCTTTATGTTTTTATAATGTTCATTTTTATGCACATGATTATTGTATTTAGCTTATATCACCATTTAGGTTTTATTCATGAAAATGAAGTTTTATAATTGAAATGGTCATTTTACACACTCATATACATGTAGTGTTATTACTTACATCATGTTAAAAAGGATGAGAAAATATTGTATCAAGCTATTTTGGTGTAAGAATGATTATTGACAAAACTAGTAAATTAAGGTTACATAAATAAAGTTATGGTTTTAAAGTATGTTAATGGATTTGTTAACATGGGTAACTTGGACACATGAGGACTTGGATGGACAAGGGACACTTAATATATGTATTAATTATAATATATATGATATATGAGATTGTGGGAAAATACAAAAGTGGTAAAGTATAAAGAAAAGGGTAAAAAAATGGACTTAACAAACTCAATCAATCTATGTTGTCCAAAATTCGAAATTTAACATAACCCATTTTATATTTATATAAATAATAACATTTCACGACATTCCGAAAAGTAAGAAACTTGTTAAAACGATTAATAAAACTGAAAAAGTTACGTTAAAAACGAGTTATACGTAAATAACGAAGTCGTAAGTAAATTTTATTGTAAAAACAATTTTATAAAAATTATAAACAGCAAGGGTTAATATTTTAATAAATAATACACATTTTTTGGATTCCAAAATGAGATAAAATCGTAATTTTTTCATAATAACGAATTAGTTATGAATTTCGGCGCGAGTTTACTACAATTAAAACTTTTAATAAAAAACTATTTTTATAAAAGTTACTATTCATGACAGAAAGTTATAAATTTTGTAAACCTTTCAGAAAATTGATAAAACTTTCAAAAACGAGAACCCTTCGAAAGAATCGTTAAAAAAAACGAAGCTCATAACGAATAAAATAACGACATTTACCGGTTTTTTAACCGACGACGACTCCGATTTTTATGAAAACTCATGTCCTGATGTGAACAGTAAAAGTTACTGTTCACTTCATAGTCCAAAAATTCGAAAATGCAATTTATGATAACTCGTCTTGATACGAAAAGATGGCATAAGAAAACGCGAGAATCGTGCTTTAAAAAAACGCAAAAGTTTAACGCTAGTTTTTAACTAAAACGATAATTAGAAACGTTTTTTAACTTATTAAACCCCAAAATTTTTACCAAAAACCATTAGTTGGTGATTGAGCTATATAGAATATTAGGTGGTTATCAAAGTACTATATTACTAGGGAGTTTCATAATGAGGCCTCTTCGGATGGCGTATCGACGAGTTGTTGGATTTACGATTTAAAGTGTCCTAACTCCTCGAACGTCATGTCATGACCTCTTAAATTATGATAGCCCGAACGATAGTACGATGTAAAAACTATAAGATTATATTCAAATACTCGGTACTTATACGACCTATAATTGATTAGGTTACCTTCCTATTGCTCGTGACGCATTTTCTATGTGATATACTATTTTGTTGATTTCCATCACTCAAGGTGAGTTCATAGTCTCGTACATTTTAATCTTTTCAATGTTATATATACCCGCAGGGGAATAACATGCTCTTTATACAAACTGCATATATTTTTCTACAGTACAATTACCTTCAATACTTGGTGAGTTTCATAGTACCCCCTATTACTTGTTTAAACTGTTTTGGGGGAGAATACAACAGGCTCTTTACAAACTTGTATATATACTACAGGTACAATACCTTTCAATACGTTTGTGAGATTTCATAGCCCTAATTTAACTTGTTTGTAAAACTGTTTTGGGGGAGAATACATGCTCGTTTACAAACTTGTATATTTTACTACAGTACAATTACCTTTCAATACTTTGTGAGTTTCATAGCCCCTATTTTACTTGTTTTAAACTGTTTTGGGGGAGAATACATGCTCTTTTACAAACTCATATATTTTACTACAGTACAATTACCTTTCAATACTTTGTGAGTTTCATAGCCCCTATTTTACTTGTTTTAAACTGTTTTGGGGGAGAATACATGCTCGTTTTACAAAGTGAACTTATTGATTTCTACTACATAAGCGTTACATGACTATTTTTACTAAAGCTCGATTTGTTTGCTACATGATTTGAGATCGTGAATACCTATATTTGAAACCATGAATTTTAGACATGATTGTTTTACTACGGACACAAGTGTTTTTAAACTGTATGCTATTTCCTGATTACATTATTGCCTAAGTACCTTCTCTGCCACTTAAGTCCCCTTTTTATCATGAACCGTCAGTTGCTAGTGTCGTGAGCGATGCGGAGTTGTTGTGGATAGATCATCGGATTGACAATCCCCAACCTTGTCCCTTGGGTTCACTATTTGATCAGGTGCATTTAACATTTGAGATATTACTTTTGTTCCAGGAGTTTGGGCAGAACATACCTACTTTTACGGGGCAATTCCATCTCTTGATTGAAGTCACGTTAAGGTTTCGGTGTCATGATCGTTAGTGCAATAATATATACTTAGACTAGATGAATTGTTTCTCTTGTCTACCTTACTTGTTTTGGACTTCGGAATACGTACTTAGTCCACCCATTACTCGAATCTTGTGAGTCCCACTTATTAATACTTCTTGATTACTGAGATCCACTACTTGGATTTCGGATGATTTCGAATAACACTTTAAATGTTGTAACCTACTTTTCTTTTGAAATATTTCTAACTTTTTCAATATCTTGTTTAATCTTATAACCATGAATTCACCAACATTATTGTTGACGTTTAGCATGTATTTCAGTACTATTTTGCTAGTAGGGAGCATTGGGCAGCATTCGAAGTCGGGCTCGCGGAATATATTATTTTTGGAAGCCTAATAACTTTATACAATTTCGACAAACGTTTTGACAAAAATGTTTTTCTAATACATTATAAAATAAACCTGTTGCAACTCCTGATCTTTTATTAAATAGAATATGACTTTATTTTTAAAACGTCCATTTTAAGGTCGTTTTCCGTGACTTGTGTTTTGTGCCCTGAAGTAGCACCCCAACCTTACCATTCCGCTGCGTTGTCTTGAATTTTGGGGGTGTTACAACAACTATGGGGGACAGTTAATAAGGCTAAGGGGAGTCCTAAATATAAGCTATGGCTTCCTAATAAGCCCTAAAATAAGCTGGAATCAATAAGCTAATCTAAACAGTTTTAAAAGAAAACAGAAAAAGGAGAACTTTAAGCCTATAATAAGCTAACTAAATAAGCTTACTAACCTAAATAAGCTGCTAATCCTAAGAGATAAACCTATAAGCTATGTTTAAAAGCAATAAGAACCTATGGCTTAATATTAAATAAGCTAGAAAAGGTGGGGCGAATTTTAGTTGTTCAGCACTACCAGAGGAAGGCTGCTATGATTTGCTGGTGCAATTAGCTGCTGGTGCAATTGGCAAGAAACTTAGATTCAAACTAGACTTTTAGATCTTACACTTCACTAGAATGATCCTAAGTGAACACTAAACAACCTTGAACTCTAAAATACTTTTAACATCCTAAAATCTAAACTTCTAGTGACTGAAATATGCCCTGGTGCTGGCAAGAGAGTTTTAACTCCCAAACTTTTAAATTCTAAACTCTAACTTTTAAAAGCTGTTAATCTCTTGTACTTATACCCTAACTCACATGAATGAATAACTTTGACAAGTTGATTATGACTTTAAGAGTAAAAATAGGCTAATACCAAACACTCCTTAAGAAAATCTGTCAAAATTAAAGTGAGCTTAAAACCTTTCTTAAATCTAAAACTTTCAGAACTTTTTATCTACTTTCACTTAGAATTACCTAATAAAACTATTTAAGTTGAAAAAGTACTAGCTTATTAGGAATTATATACTAGTTCCTCTCCTAGGTTTATACTACTATTATGACAGAATTGGAAGATTAAGTGAGATTATTTCAACTAAATCTTATGAAAACTAAAGACAGCTAATTACCAAGCTTAAACAACATGATATTAAACAGAATTAAGCAACTTAAATTATACTTGAAATTTTGACAATAGTAATTTCACAAGAACTCTTAACTTTTTATATTAAAAACAGAAATATTACAACATAAAGCTTTTAAAACAACTGAGTATAATAATCTTAAAACAAACTTAATTAAATTTTTACACTAAGAAAAGGAAAAAACAGGGGGTGTTAAACTCGGCTTGTTCTCTTCTCTTTTATAGAAGCTCTCAGCCTTCTCTTGGACTTGGGTTGTGTTTGTTGTGAGAGTGCAATGTCTCTCCAGCAATCCTAGCCTTCCATTATTCTTGTTACATCATCTCACCATTCATGGGGATCGGGTTTTTGTAAATTGCCAAGTGGGAAGGGTTATAGGGGTATTGGGTTGTGGGAAATGGTATGGGGAGAGCAGGGAAGTGTACTAGGGAGGTGGTTTGGCAAGAAAACAGTGGGTAGGGAGGTGGTTTGAGGTTTGGCGGTAAACGGGTTGAGGTACAGGGTGGTTGCAGGTTTAAAAGTAATCTTTGGGGAAGAGGCAAATTTGGTCCTTCAACTTTCATTCTCTTTTCATTTCCTTATAAGCCGAGTTTTAGTTATAAACGAGTTTGGAAAGTGACAGTTATGGTCCTTGTCGTTTTATAACAAAAGAATTAAAAGGGTTTTGGGTAATTGCAATAATGGTCCCTGCTGTTTATAATTAAAAGAATAAAAGGGTTTTGGAAAATTGCAATTTCAGTCCCTCTTTTGTATTTTTTCATTTTTCTTTATAAAACAACTTTCAAAATTGGCAATTTTAGCCCCTAAAGTTTTATAAAAAGAATTGTGGGCTTTTGTTGGGCTTGGGTTTTGTGTTGGGCTTTTGGGCTTGTATTGGGCCCAATTGAGTGTGTCTGGGCCCAATAAGGTTTAGGCTTATGTTATTGGGCTTTTTAAGGCCCAATAAGGTTCAGGTGGGTTTTGTGTGTACAATGGCTGAGATTGGCTGTAACTGGGCTAGGATTGGGCCTTCAAAGTCTTCACAGTCTTTTCCATTCCATGCTCAGTTTTGTCATTTTGGCTTGGTTTTCTGTCTTTTTGATGATATCCACTTCCTGCACAATACAAATGCAAAACAAACATATATTTGGCAGTTTTTGTCTGTTTTTGGTCATTTAAGCTCGTTTTTAGAGGTAAAAGATATGTGTAATTAAGCACATATCAGTGTCATAAAAAAATTTAAATTTTTCTTAAAATTACCTTTTATGCTATGTTTTGATATATTACCCATCATTTTAAGGACAAAGTAAATGGCAAATGAAAGAATGGTTTCTAAGGCTTATTTCCCCCTACACTTAAGTTGAACATTGTCCCCAATGTTCTATAGAAGTACCCGTAAAAACAAATAAAGGGAAAAGAAAACAAGTAAAAGAAACTAGTACTCCCCTGGTTTGCTCAATAATGGAGAAGAAACATGCAATAACTGGCTAAATCGTCCCTCGAGAATCGTCTAATGAAACTTCCTAAGAATTTTCAAGCTTCTTCTCATCAAATATAACTTGTAATCCAAGACAAAGACAACTACACCAAGCGTAAAGTCCATGGGTGAATGATAAATACAACCTCGTTAACTACGTTTAGACTTTATGAAAGCAATAAAGATAGGATGAATGTGTTAACATAATCATGGTTTCGTGCAGGTTTTTAGGAAAATTACAAATTTCGGAAATTATACAAGATTAATTTCTCAAAAATTAATTAAAAATCAAATTTTCCTGTAGCAGGCCTGGCGACGCCGTCAGGATGAATCCTGACGTCGTCTCCAGGGTCTGTAAAGAATAATTTTTTTCTTTTCTTCAAAAATCCTTGTACGCAAGTTCCCATTAGTTATTTCCTTCAAATTCTACTACAAAAACCACAAAATTGATTAACACAATCAAATGACTCAAAACAAACACACAAGACACACCTAAAATGCAAGAGAATAAGAGATTGGGTTGCCTCCCAATAAGCGCTTGTTTTTGTTCAAGTCACGAGCCTGACTCTACGCTTATTTGACATGTAAAAGGTGGGTGTCCTCTACATTTAAGGTCAAGTGTAGGTGATAGTAGCGATACATACCATTTTGTTAGAAGTATGCCACATGGGGTGAAGGTGGTGTGTGAATGGTCAAGGGTTCTACTACCTTCATCTTAAAACTACCCGGACTATATAGGTTGATGGGTGGGTCAGTACCTCTTTTGTCTCCTAGATTTACATCTAAGGGTAAAAATTGGGTAAAAGTTGAGGCTCCGGTTTATCAACACTAGGAATTTCCCTAGGACTAGGAAAGAGGTCATGACTACAAGTATTCAAGCCTAAGTCTTGTAGTTTCATGTGGTCCAAAGGTTCTACCTCTATCAGGATTCCTATAGTCTCATTTACTTCTTTTGGGTAAATCATGGGCAGTGTGTATACCTTAAATGATGGGAGGACTTTTAGGGTACTTTGTGGGCTTATATTATCTATCTTATCTTATGTTATACACGGGTGCATCTCTACCCAAATATTCTCATTCCCAAACAATCGTTTTGCCTGAGCCCTCAAACTTGCTACTTCATGTTCATAAATAATGTTTGGTGGGTTTTGAAAGGGGTTGGTTGGTGGTCTTTCATACGTCATGGTGGTGAACGAAAGGGTGATTTACAAAACAAAAGGAACAAAGAAAAGATAGACAACGAGAAAGCTACAAAATAAAAAAAAATCTCACTTGATAGGAATCTAGTGAGTAGACCTAAGCTAAATAGACTCCGAAACCTAGACTATTCCCCGACAGCGGGGCCAAAAACTTGATGCGGATTTTTGCAAAACCACAAAAGTTTTACAATCCTCCTAGGCAGTGAACCTAACCATTGTAGTGTAGTATAGATAAGTCTGGGGGATTGATCGTTCTCTAGGGGAATAGTGAGGTAGGTTCGAAGTGTATGTCGCCTAAATCTAAAGGTTGAGGGATGATTCTTTTTGGTCTTTTATTGGTTTAATTAAAAGCAAGTAAAATCAATATGTTTGAGAGAGGTTTTGATTAAGCTAATAACTACTCCTAATTATAACTAAACTAAGCTAGGAACAATGATATAGAGAAGCGTATTTACTCAGATGAAATTATCCCTAATCATGAATATGTATTGTGCTTAACTAGTTGGATAAATTATTGATGGGGGTTTATGACTAAAATGGATTGGTTAAGCATTCACATCCCCTCGCCATTCTACACCTGTAGCTAATGTCTATGAGGTTGCTCAATCGGACACGAACACAAGCATCATGCATTAAGATTTCCACTATCATGCATTAAGATTTATCACTAATTAGCCTAGAGGTTGCTCTTTTGACTAACTAACACATACTTACGCACAAATCGCCAATTAACTTATCCATGCTTAGGTTGCTAAGTCATGTCTCTTAAAGGCCTTTAGGTTGCTAAATGACCAAGAATAAACCGACTACACGTTAAGGTTTCCTAATCATGCAAACTAGTTTATCACAAATCAATCAATCGACTATAGTCTATAAACGAATGGATCTTTGATCAAACATGCATAATAAACATCAATAATCATCAACTAACACAAATACACAATCAATCTCAAGGATTATAACATCTAAGCAAACACTAGATGAATTAACCAAACATACATAATAGAGAATAGAAATCATAATTAACAAAAGGAATTGAAGACATGAATTAAGATAGAAGTGATAATCAAACCATTACAAGATGTTTATGGATTGAATTAGACTCTCTAAGTTGCTGGAAAAACACATACCCAAACCCTAGAATCGGACTTAGGGTTGGGGGCTTACAAAAAATGAAGTTATGAGACTATATTTATAGGCATAAATTAGGTCAGATCGTCACAACGATGTCGGGGCTAACAAGTGATGCTGTTACCACATCATTCTTCTCGAAGTTGTAGATTTTCTTGTTCTAAATGTGTGGGCTTTTGAATCGTCGAAATCCGAGTTCGTATGAAGGAGTTATTATCAAAACAATATTAGTTACTTCGCGCGCACGTCGAATGATAATCTTTATCTTGAATCTTCTAGGGTTTCTTTTGAGGCGGCTACGTTCTGAGGCCGTCGTCAAATCTCTGATGGCGTCACTATAAAAGTCCTAATGTCGTTGCTTAGGAATATCGACGCCGTCTCCACGCTCTGTGAACGTATTTCTTCAAGATAAATGGTGTAGGTTCGTAGTCTTGTCCTTTTCTTCTCCAAATGAGCCCAAGTCACGTGTATTTCCTCCAAATGCCATCCAAGTGCTAAAAACTAGAAAACAAACGATTAAGCACATAATTTGGGTATATTTGCATGATTCAAGGGGTTAAATGACCCCGAAACATTGTATAAAATGACACCTCATCACTAATCTTCACATAGTACTCCATAATTACTTCAAATCTCAAATATAAACGATTAAGTAACAATTCTTGCAATAATTATATAAAATGGGTAGAAAACATGAGATAAATGATGCTATAAAAGTGACGTTATTTGATGTCATCAGTGGTCCAAGTTATCAAACCTACTTCGATGTGTATTTTAATCCCTTTTTACATATGTTGCACATATAGGAACACATATTTCATTATACAAGAGCAAAGTGTTACTAAGTATAATATCTAAAAATTATGGTCGATGTGTTGTGTCAACATTAATAATCTTTAACTACCAAGGTGTATGGTAAGTTAAGTACATAGTTTCTTAGACGAGAAGACTATATTATCATGTTTATTATTTGTGTATTTTAGTATGTTATGCAATACCATACCGAATTCAATTTAAAAAGAATTCTCTTTAACTACTTGAGTAGTTTGTATGTTTGCATGAAGTTCTTTTCTTTACTTTTCTATCCTAATACACATAGCATGAAATCAACACATAAAATGAACAAGTTAACACAAATACAACATTTTCATCACAAGGGGGAGTTACCATCCAACGTGTCATTTTATCATTGAATTTGTCTATTTAATCTTTCATGTCTATCATGGAGGACGTGAAATGTTGTGAGTAGATCGATTTCATACATTTAAATATATGAGGCGATGATTACCACAATATTGACAAGGATATAGATTAAATTTCTTGTTCATAGCATATAATTTTGACATGTAGAATCCGAGATAATATCAACCATAGTTTGAATAATGTGTTGACATCTGATGACATCAAATAACGTCTAATTATTAGCATAATTTATCCTATCTATATTGCTCATTTTATATTATTTTATATAAGATTTATACTTAATTGTTTATCTTTATGAATTTCAGCTATTATCGAGCAATTGGCGAAAGATGGAGAAAAGAACACATTTTTTTGCATAAACGAAGAAGTTCAAGAAAGTCTACTAAATCTGATATCAATATGACGTATCAATCTAGACAGATATGCCATATCTCAAGACTTAGACGAACTCAAGACCATTCCCTGACTTTGAAGAATACGCCGTATCCACATCAGCAGATACGCCGTATATGAAACTTTGGTCAACTTTCAGAACAAGCACGTTTACCCTTAATACGCCATATCCAGATTCACTAATACGTTGTATTGGGAGGCTATGAAAGATTATTCCATAATATAATAATCATGGAGCCCACGTTGAAAACCCTCAATACGTCGTATTTGACCTCACATATACGTCGTATCGACCAGATTTGAGAACTTATAAATAGAAAATCTAACATTTGGTTTTCAGAAGCAAGAAATAAAGCAAGCAAAGGAACAGAGAGAAGAGCAAGAACCATCGAGTATGATTCTCAAACGATTTTAGAAGACAAGAAGGTCCTGCAAGTGCATTAATTCCATATGAAACTCTTGTAATCCTTATACTCCGTAATAATCGTTCGGTTAGCGTATCGTTTTCTTTATGAACTTTACTTTAATCATTCTGAATATGATACTATATATTGTTACAAAGATTATGGGCTAATACCAATATGTATTATTCAAGTTTATCATAATTTAATGTTTTGATTTATTTATATCGATTGTTTACTCTTTCGTTGCATGTTGATTATGTTTATCACTTCATACCCGTTTATTTCTTGATTATGTTTACATCTATCATTCAACTAGATCTAGGACTATAAATAAAGCGTTATGACTTAACCGTTATTTGGACTATAGAGTAGAGTCCGGGATAGATACTACATACAACTTATCTATATAACTGGATCACTAGGACTACAAATAAAATCTTATTTCTACCTTTGGTTACATGAATGCTAGACTAAGGTATCTTAGGACAACAAATAACATTATGTTTCCTTTGGTAGTTAAGTGGATTATAGACTACCAGTATATAGATAACTATTAGGTATAAGTTGGTAAAGCCCCGATGAGCTAGGTTTCAATATTGTCACCTAGATAGATTATAATCTACGATGTGAACTTTATGCGGGTTTGGTTGATTGTGGCCGTATTAACCATAATATAAACCTAGAGTTTAAGGAGAAGTGCCACTTAGCTTTGGAATGATATACCACCAACAGAAGTAGTATAATCATTGCATACATAGACAATTTATACATCTTATTTAAATAAACTTGGTTAATACGTTTTCCTTACATAAGTGCTTGACCTCTTCTTTATCGTTTGTTTCTCTGCTTATGTATGTTACTTGTATTATTTATTGCTTTATTAGCTTAGATTAAACCAAAACTCGTGCCAGTCTCTAAGGCTAAACCCCCTCCCCCCATTTGTGATAGTTTAGGTTTAATTAGGATTAATTAGGTCTAACATTAGATAACTAGAATACTAGTAGATTAAGTTTTAACGCTTACTCTTAGTGATCGACACCTTACTCACCAACGAACCTACATTCGATCGGGTACGCTGCCCGTTAGTGTTCGTTAATAGGTAAAGTTGGCGAAATATAAATAATAAAACTTGATAATATAATTACCTATACTAAATGACACATCAAGTTTTTGGTGCCGTTGCCGGGGAGTGAAATTTGTTTAATACTTGTTTATTGGTATTTTAGATTAAATTTTTGCTTTTAGTTTAGTTTTTATTATTTTGTTATTTTGTATTTTAGTTGCTTAGTGTTTTTGTGTTTTTATTCGTTTTTCTGCAGTTTTTATACCTGTTGTTTACCTTCTGTT
Source organism: Tanacetum coccineum (assembly GCA_026074375.1). NCBI lineage: Eukaryota > Viridiplantae > Streptophyta > Magnoliopsida > Asterales > Asteraceae > Tanacetum > Tanacetum coccineum. Next base: position 53,576 of record BQNB010008207.1, read on the forward strand.
CGAATACCCAATACAACGAATTCATCCCTTTGAATACGACGTATCTACTTTTCAAAATTTATACAGCGTATTCGACATCAAACATCAATACGGCGTATTCAGTCTACTGAATACGGAATATCGATCGTCTGATACAACAACAGTTTTAATTTTTCGTGTTTAGTTTTTTGTAATTTTTATCTATCTGTTTGACCTTTCTATCTGTGTTCCTAGCCAAATTATTACAGGAAATCGACAACCCATATATTACTATAGAAGAATATGATCAGTATGAAACTGAGAAAGCTCTTAGAAACGATCAAGTGTATAACTGAAAACTGCTACGTATGGTATGATCAGCTGGTATCTTGATATTGAAGATATTAATTGCCTCAGATTTTTTGAAACAAAATTCCCAGCTATAGTTTATGATGATGCATTAAAATTATAATTATATTTCTCATCTGAACCCACATTAAGTTCTCAACATGTCGATAAAGTTAATTAGAAAAATAAAACATCATTGTCCGAACATGATGATGAAAAATACAATGTTATATTTGAAAGAAAAGATTTAAAGAAACGATTTTCTAAAAAAGAAAAATTCAACATCGTGAATATTGATAAAGATCTATTTTCTTAGGATGTATTTTATGTCGATGATTTTAAATTGGATAAGAACAATGATGAAGATAAAATAGGTATTAAGCAGTCTTCAGGGGATATATTTATCGAACCGTTAGTGTCAAATAAACTTTGAAAAACAAGTCATGATACAATCAGTAAAATTTTCACAATTGAAACTTTTATTAAAGAATTAAGTATTAATATCATGATTTGGAAATATTTTAACGAGGGTGTGCTAATGAATTTTAAGAATTTATAGAGTGCCAATTGCATCCCAGTCGACCCCAAGTTAGTCTATAAGGATAAGGGGTATATAGGTTTAACTTAAAGACTCTTCAATAAAAAAAAGTGTTTGCCGGGAGACAACCTGAAATGTTATTTCAATTTTTGTATCGAGTCTGTCTGCCCAGTATATCGATACGGACGTATCCAACCCAATGGATACGGCATATTGAATACCATTGACACGTTATCTTTTTATCTTTCAGTACTTTTGAAACTTTATTGTTAGACTTGTCAATACGGCGTATTCAGATTTTTAAATGCGCCGTATTTGACCTCTGACCCGTATTGGTTATTTTTCTTACAGGTTTCAATACGGCGTATCCACCACCATGGATCCGGCGTATCGATTGTCCTATACAGTTATCGTTTTTTATTTTCTTATTATAACCGACGTTTATTTGGAGATACAATTGTTGTGATTTTCTTTATGTTAAAGCAGAGAAGTACTAAACGTGAATGAAGAAAGTGGTGGTATGCATATAATCTAGAATCTTATGTGTGTTGTTCATGCTAGTATTTAGACGCTTTTCGCAACACAACACACATAGTTGCTCATAAATTCATCATGGAGGATCATACCGAGCAAATCCCAGGGGTGTTTTCGTTCTAATTCTTTATATTTACTATATTTTATGTTAAATTTATACAACATGGGCGTTGTATAACTCAAGTGGGGGGAGGAAAATTAGAACACTACTTGTCCTTATTTTCACAAGAATATGCCTAATTTATGCTTAAATTTAAAAAAAATAGCATATTTTTGTTGATTATTAGTTGCATAACTCACACACATAACCCTTATATCCATATTGTGAGGATTAAGCCTATTCTGTTTCTCCCGTTTTACCAAAATTCCACAAATATATGAGTGTGCCGGTAATTGTAGTAAACTTTAGAACTTGGCTTGGTATACTATTCGAGACCACCATAATGAGTATTATTTTTATAATTGGAGTAACTTTTTTAGATTGGTAAATTTCTAGGATTAAACCAAATAGCCTATATCGTTTACAAACATTATGTGATATTAACTAACTACACTGGTTAGTTAACCCCCGTATAAAACCCTTTTGTTACTCTCATTTTTAGAGTAAGATACCCATAGAAAAACCCTCTGAGCCATTCCTTTCATTTCTTACACCACTAAAATATGTTTCGCTACACCTTTACACCTTAGCCTACCCTGTAAATTAAAGTCCGTGGTTGGTTGCTAGTTGCTTTTGTGTAAAAGTGTGTACGTCTTGTGTTCGTGTGTGTATTTCTTATCTTTGGTTAGGTCGGGAGTTGCACATTGCAATGGGAATGTGAAAGTAGTTTCTTTTATTTTTCATATGTTTGCTACTTTCACTATAATTTTTATTTCTGAGTCATGAGCGTTATGGAATTATTATCCAGATTTATTATGATCGTGAAGTGGTAAAATTTAACACCTTTATTCATTTTTTGATTTGTTTAAAAAAATCAAAAAAATACAAAAATACAAAAAAAATTTAAGAAAGAAAAAAAAAGAGGATTGTGAGATAATCAGTTCGTCTAAACTTAACCGATTTTATTATTTATGAGATAATTGATTATTCGTTGGTACGTACTATGAAGGTCCTGATAAACTGAATGGATCTTTGCAGCCTATAAAGGATGATAGCCAGAATGTATAAATACAAATGACTATGTAGAAACAATGACTATGAATACTATGTGTTAATGCGGAATCTTAACACAGGTACTAAGAAGAACAATGAACAACTGAATAACAACTTTATTAAAGTGTTCTTGAGGATTACAGATTGCTAACTATGATATTGTATATGATTTGCTAAGCTTGTGTAGAACTATATCTCTAACTATGCCTAGGGTTCCTTTTATATATCAAGGATAACCCTAAAAGGCTTACATATCTTTTTCTATAATATCTCATAAATATCTTTTAAATATCTTCTCAACGGTACTAACTAACTTTCTACTAACGGTACTAACTAACTAACAGTACTTAATACTTTGTACTGTCGGTACTAAGTATAACTGTCAGTACTAACTATTTGTACTGTCGGTACTAAGTTAAGAAAACATTAATCCTAACAATCCTCCCTTAAACATGAATGTTAAACTATTTTAACTTCATGTTTCTTCAATCCTTTAAGCTTCTTTTAACGCACAGAGGATGTATCCAAACATTCTTTATCATTTCTTAATCTTGTACACTCTATCCTTCTTTAGCAGCAACCTTGTCTTTTCAGCAATTCAGCAACATCTTTTCAGCTGTTATTTTATTTTACACCAATTATATATGTTTCCCATGCCTAATCCCTACCCTATATCATTCTTCATCCTAACCTTTGGTTTACTCGAATGAGGGATTTGAGCAATCACATGTGTCTCATTCATGGATTTGAATGTGTATGTGTGGTTTTGTCGCCCTTGTTGGTGTAATACTATTGGTGAAGATTACTTAATCCTATTCTTTAGCTTATTCGAGTTAGGGAGTGAGCAATCACAAGTGTCGCGGTCATGGATTTGGGCGTGCATTTGTGGTTTTGTCGCCTTTTCTGGAATATTGGTATCGATAGAGATTAAAAAGAGTGATCAACCCTTAAGCCTTGTCATATTCACCCAATTTACCTTTTTAGACTTGTTACTCCTTAGCTTTAGTGGTGGAGATGTGTATCCTTGCCAAGCTTATGATAGAATACTCGTCACGACCGAGCAATTGAGCGAACTACTAAATGTTACCACATAGATTAGTTGAGTGATTTGAGTGATTTCGTTTCCTATTTCGTGAGGTGTTTGGTTGTGTGCTAGTAATTGAATAAAAATGCTTAAAGGAAAAATCATAGACATTCGTTTGGGATACGTTTTCACAAGTTAAATTTAAAGTCTACTTAAGGACAAGTATGATTCAAGTGGAGGGATATTTGATGACATCAAATAACGTCTAATTATTAGCATCATTTATCCCATCTATATTGCTCGTTTTATATTATTTTGTATAAGATTTTAATACTTAATTGCTTATCTTTATGAATTTTAGTTATTATCGAGCAATTGGCGAAAGATGGAGAAAAGAACATGTTTTTGAGCATAAACGAAGAAGTTTAAGAAAGTCTACTGAATCTAACATCAATACGACGTATCATTCTAGACAGATATGCCGTATCCCAAGACTTAGACGAATTCAAGACCATTGCCTGACTTTGAAGAATACGTTGTATCCACATCAACAGATACGCCGTATATGAAACTTTGGTCAACTTTCAAAACAAGTATGTTTACCATCAATACCCCGTATCCAGATTCACCAATACGCCGTATTGGGAGGCGGTGAAAGATTATTCCAAAATATAATAATCATGGAGCCCACGTTAAAAACCCTCGATACGCCATATTGGACCTCATCAATACGCCGTATCGACCAGATGTATCGACCAGATTTAAGAACTTATAAATAGAAAACCTAGCATTTAATTTTTAGAAGAAAGAAAGAAAGCAAGCAAAGGAACGAAGAGAGAAGAGAAAGAACCACCGAGTATGATTCTCAGACAATTTTAGAAGACAAGAAGGTCCTGCAAGTGCATTAATTCCATAGGAAAACTCTTGTAATCATTATACTCCGCAATAATCGTTCGGTTAGCGTATCATTTTCTTTATGTACTTTACTTTAATCGTTCTGAATATGATATTGTGTATTGTTACAAAGATTATGGGCTAATACCTATAGGTATCAGCCAAGTTTATGATAATATAATATTTTGATTTGTTTATATCGATTGTTTACTCTTTCATTGCATGTTGATTTTGTTTATCACTTCATACACGTTTATTGCTTGATTATGTTTCATCTATCATTCAATTGGATCTAGGACTATAAATAAAGCGCTGTAACTTAACCGTTATTTGTCCTATAGACTAGAGTCCGAGATAGATACTACATACAGCTTATCTATATAACTGGATCACTAGGACCACAAATAAAATCCCGTTTCTACCTTTGGTTAAGTGAATGGTAGACTAAGGTATCTTAGGACTATAATAACGTTCTGTTTCTGTTGGTAGTTAAGTGGATTGTAGACTACCAGTATATAGATAACTATTAGGCATGAGTTGGTAAAGCCTCGATGAGCTAGGTTTCAATATTGTCACCTAGATAGATTATAATCGACAGTGTGAACTTTATGCGTGTTTGGTTGATTGTAACAGGATTAACCATAGGTTTAGGGAGAAGTACCACCTAGATTTGGAATGATATACCACCAACGGAAGTAGTACAATCATTGCACACATATACAATTCATACATCTTATTTAAATAAACTTGGTTAATACGTTTTCCTTACATAAGTGCTTGACCTCTTCTTTATCGTTTGTTTATCTGCTTGTGTGTGTTACTCATCTCATTTATCACTTCATTAGTTTAGATTAAACCAAAACTCGTGCCAGTCTCTCAAGCTGAACCCTCCCCATTTGGGATAGTTTATGTTTAATTAGAATTAGGTCTCACATTAGATAACTAGAATACTAGTAAATTAAGTATTAACACTTACTCTTAGTGATCGGCACCCTACTTACCAACGAACCTACAATCGATTGGGTACACTGCCCGTTAGTGTTAGTTAATAGGTAAAGTCGGCAAAATATAAATAGTAAAACTTGATAATATAATTACATATACTAAACGACACATCAACATTTATCCTTCATCTAGTTAGAACAACAATGTTTCCTAACTTCCATGCCTTTCACATAAGTCCTAGCACATAGCACATAAGCTCTAAGAGCACAAATATATATAGTAGTGCAAACGACTTCTAGACCTCTAATTTTTCTTTCAACACCTCACTCAAATCAATATCCTATGGTGCATGTCAACCATGAACAACCTTGACTAGACTCGTTCAATTTGGACGCTGGAAAATGTCATGCAAAAATTCTAAGCTTGTTTTATCTTAGACCTAAGTGTTCTCTCATTCAACTCACCAATTACTTGTTCTATTGGGTGACCTCCAGCTTTTTTAACACTTTTAGGATAGCCTTCATCTGAGACATTAATTTGTAATGACAGTGACCCATTGAGATCTTGAACTATGGGTTCACTGATCCTATCATCTTCTACCGAAGGAGATGACTTAGGATCGGGCAACTCTCATCAAAGGTAACATTGAGAGATTCCTCAATTCTAATTGTTTCCTTGTTAAGCACTAAGTATGCTTTAATAGTTTAAGAGGATCCTAAAAACACACCTTCATACGATTTAGGTCGAACTTGGTGAGATGTACTTTAGTGTTAAGTATAAATACTTTACATCCAAAGATCCTAAAGTACTCTAATTATGGCTTCCTATTTCTAAGGAATTCATAGGGTGTTTTATTAATAAATTTTCTAATATAAACCCTATTAAAAATGTAAGTTGTCGTATTTAATGCATGACACCAAAACTTTTGTGGAATAGATTGCTCGTCTAACATAGCATGACTCGTCTTTCTTAACTTGCGACGTGTTCTTTCAACAACCTCACTCGATTGAGAAGTGAACGGGCCTGACAAGTTATAAGACATTCCATGTTGTTCACAAAAGCTCTCAAATTGCATTTTATCAAATTCATTACTATGATTGGTTACAATTGAAACATAGAAAAAAAAAAACATTATGTAGTTTTCTTCCAATTCTTTTTACACAATTATCTTAAATTTTCTTAAGACGACCATCTTAATAATACAAACACAACCAAGAGTAGTTCTGAGTGATCATAACACATACATTAAAGTGTAGAAGTTGCCTCTGTAACTTTGAATTTGAAGATGGACCAAACCAATCTAAGTGTAACAAATCTAAAACCCTTCATTCCTAGTCCCTATTATTTGCATTTACCTTGACTCCCCTAAAGACACACATATCACAAAAGTGTCTTTTAAAAATCAACGTTTGGAGTTCCTTAACTAGCTCGTTGGAAGCTAATTTTAAACTAACTGCATATTGGGGTGACCTAACCTCCTATGCCAAAGCATTGAGATATCCACCAAATAGATGCAAGACACAATTTGTTTTTTTTTCGAGTTCTTTCTCACCCAATTTGCAAGTATATATATCCATTTCTCCTATTCCTTTAGCTAAGCGTTAATACCAGTTTACTAATAGTACAATCTACTTAGAATGCAAACTACGCAATCATCATCACATAAATGACCTACGCTATCAAGCTACAAGCTAAACCTTAGCAGCTCAACTATGGTAATTGTAAATTGAGTCCATGAGAAATATTACCTCCCAGCGTGACCTTGCCCTTTAGGTTGCTCCCGAATACGACCATTTTCCCACCATCATACGCCTTGAACAAGGTAAACAAACTTCGATCCCAGGTCATGTGCTTAGTTGCAAAACCACTATCTACAATCTAAACGTACCCCGATAGTGAGATCAAATTTGAGGCAAACCTATACAAAATATGAATCAAAGTCTGGATTCATTGTTTCTTTTGGATTCTATGGGTTACAAAGTATATAGCCCCAATTAACCATATCTTGGGTCTTGAAGTAAATGCGCATAGTTTATGTATAAACCGTACTTGAGAAAGCAGACCAGGGATTTGCTTTGAAAATCAATTGGATTTGAAAGTTTGATTCAACGACGCTCCAAGGTGTTTTTAGTCTATGATTTGGGTATGAGTTTTCTCTACTTTGGAAGGTGTTATGATGATAATATGAAGACCTTTGATGGTTATAAAAAATTCTTCTTTCTGAAGAATGGTTGTTTTGAAAAGAAGGTATTCGGTTATATGACTTAAGAGGTCTCATATTAAGATGGGGTAATAAAGGTCTACGATCGACTTGAGTTTGAGTGTATCCAGATCCATTACGTGAAACCTAATGATATTCTTGTTTTGTGGTTTCAACTCTTGTAGTGGGTGCTTGGGTACCTCGAGTGTTTGCAAGTCGAGTTAAGGAACACCGGGTTTAACAACATCATTAAATGAAAACCTATTTTTAGACAGTCTTCTGGTGCATCGGTGGCGTGCTAGCGCGTCACCTAACGCGTCAGGCCCTAAAATTTTGGTGTCTTCGTTTTGTCCTTCTTTTACAAACTTAATTGGTTTGTTTAGACTTATGGAAGTGGTTTTCTCATTTTTAGAAAATCCAAGACCTTCTTTATCTTAGGATAATTTTTGACGACTTAGCATATCATCTCAAACTACGCTACTCTTTTGAATTTTAAAATATTCAATGTTTCATCATGAAGTCTAGAAACGTTGCACTTTAAAGAGTCAACCTCTTGGGTGAGTGTATCACAGTTTTTGCAAGGTTCAACCACCTCTTTAGATTTTGCAAGTTTTTTACTTCAAGCTCGATTTCATTGACTTTACTAAAGAGTTTTGAATATTCTTTTTCAAGCGCACATTTTTCTTATAAAAGTTTTTTAGATGTTTTAGAAAAATCTTTGCTAAACTTTAGGAGTTCATCATTCTCCCTTTGCAAATAAATAATATCTAAATCATTATTAAAAATAGATGATTTAGGTTGTACCTTTTGAGAATTTATTGCCATGAGACATGTTGCATTCTTTTGCGGTTCGTTGCTGTCTTCGCTATCGCTCTAAGCTCCTCTAACAAAATCCTTGTTCTCCTTGGGCTTTGGACATTCACCAATGAAGTGATCTTCTTTGCTGCAGTTGTAGCAACCTCTCTTTTGTCTTGAGCTTTCACCTCCTTTGTTCCCAAAACTATTTTCGCGACCTCTTCTAAATCTATTAGCCCCGTTGCCGAATCGATTGTCACGCCCAAATCTATTATTCTTGTGGAAGAACTTATGGGAGTTCTTTGCTATCAAATTGAATGCTTCAGCTTCTTATTCGTCCACATCTTCATGGCTTCCTCCTTGACTATCACTATCATCACTAGTTTGTTCCCTAATGACTTTAGCCTTAAAATCTAAACACTTGACCTTTTCTTTAGTGGTCTTGGAAGCTATGCCATCATTTTCCAAGATCATTTCATAAACCTTAAGGTTGCCAATTAGCTCGTCAAGAGGAAGTGTAGCCAAGTCTTTGGCTTCTTCAATGGCCATCACCTTGGCTCTTCATTTTAATGAAAGAGCACGAAGAAACTTCCTCACATGATTCTTGCTAGAATAGTCTTGATCTAAAGATTTAACACTAGTGACAATAACATTGAATCTTGTAAAGCGCTTTTAATTAATTTTTTTTTTTTTCTCTCACTTGAAGATTGTGAACTTTCTATCATATTGTTGAGTGAGAAGATCAATCTTGCAATCCTTGACTTGTGAATTTCCTTGGTGACTGATGATGAGTGTATGCCAAACCTCTTTGGTGGTTTTACACATAAAGACTCATGCATACTCTTTACGTGGTAGGGCTTTGTAAAGAGTCATCTTGGCTTCATTGTTCTTGTCAAGTTTCTTCTTTTAATCATCTTTAAGAAGTTTGTATGGTGTTTCAACTTCTATCTTTATTTCCAGATCGTCCATCATGAAAACAAAGTCAGCATTTTGAATGACTTGCCATAAGTCAATATCTTTGGACTTCATGTAAGTCTCAAAGCGGGTTTCCAAAATCAAAACCCTTCGGCCTCTAGCAAAGGTGGTCTTTGCATAGAGCACCCCTCAACATAGTTCTCTTGAGCCATGGATCTTTACTCAACTTTTTCAAAAATCAAGTTAGGATTTTGAATTTTTTGAAAAAGAAGTTTTCAACTTAAAATGACTTCCCCAGGAAGGTTTTAATGCTTGAAAACTTGAGTAAGCTGCTTTGATACCAATTTTATAACCGTAGAGGGAGGTGAATACAGTTTTCTTGACTTCTTTGAAGTTTATAAAACTTCTAGTCTCGAAAGAACCGAGTGGTGTACTAATCTACTTTGCAAAGAGAACAATAAGTAGATAGAGAGAAGAAGAGACACCATGATATATATTGGTTTAGGAAGGGGGGTTTAGTCATTTCGTAAGTCCAGTTGCGAATCCACGACTCTAATACTATACTAGTATAATCCTTATGGTGGACTACAAACCGTTGCATAATTTAACTCCATCGGCTTTCATAACTATAATAGACCTAACGCTACAGAAGAGTTTCTACTATGGTTTCTGCCTTCGAAATCCAACCCTTAGAACATGTGATTGACTTAACCTATTGATATTAAAATGCCTTCCTTTGGAAGCTTTCCAAAAACCCTAAACTAGATCCCAATGATATAGGCTTGTATCCCACAGATACAAGACTTCCCTTACAACTTGATAGATTGAAATAAGATAGATGAACCAAGTTCTAACCTAACCTAGAGACTCGATTCTAAAGAAAGGGTATGAGAAATAAGACCCTTGATAAAACACATAAGTATGGATTAGGTACTTGTGTGGCTCTCTTGTGGAGAATGTTCTTCAATGGATGATAGAAGAGAAGATTAAGAACACAAAGGTGTTAGACTTAGAGGCTTAGAGGAAAGAAAAGAGAGGAAAGAATGTTTGTAAGAGGTGAGGAATACAAAGGCCAAGGATGGGTATTTAGAGGCCAAAAGTCCTAAATATGGGAAAACATTTTAAGCCTGGCGCGCTGCCCACGCGTCAGCAGGCGGCCAACGCGCTAGATACCCAAAATTGTTATCATCAGGACTTTGGCATTTTAAATATGTGCACTTGTTAAACCCCTAAATGTACTTCATGTTATGACCTTCCAATCATTCTTATACTCAAGGTCAACCAACTTAAATAGCCATTTGATAAAGCATTTGTGAAGTATTAAAAGCGTTTTGCTTATCCAATATTGTAAAGAGAGAAAAGGATTATCGAAAAAGGGTATTTTGGGTATTCCTTAAAGTCTAACTAGCTTAGTTGGGATCCAACTAAGGTTTTGAAATAGCTAGTTAGGGTACAAGAGAATATTTCTTGGAATATTTCTTTGCTTGGAGAAAAAGGGAGGTAGAATTTGAAATTTTAATTTCAAAATTGAATTTAAGCCCACACTTTGGATAAGAGAGGATAGTTTTGAATAAGTTGTCCTGATTGTGGAAATGATGTGACCATGTTGTAATAGAAGGGGGCATCTTGATATTTGTTTGAATGGAGGGGTAAGGATGTTATATGAGAAGATATAGGTTGGATAGATGATATGGCAAGATCAAGGGTGATAAGAGAGTTGTGTTTGTTGTGTGAGTAAGAAGTGAATGTTTGTGAGAGAAGTGTGTTTGTTTGAGATGAGAATTCAATCCAATGGTTGAGAAGAGAATGAGGGATTTTGAATTGATGAGGTGGCTTGATCAAGGGTAGAAGAGAAAGTGTAATTGTTTGTTGTGTTTGTTTGAGTTTCAATTCAAGGGTGGAGATGAGAAGAGTGTGGGAACTTGGATTAATGAAATTGTTAGCCTTGTTTTTAGTAAAGTGATGGTCGTTATTTATTCTTGAGTCTTTTATAGAAAAACGTAGTGTACGGGAATTATTCTAAGCTAATTGGGCCTAAGTGTCAGGCTAAAGCCCATTAGTTCGGCCCAATGTGGTCCAAACGATCCAAACAAGGATCCATGTCTCTTACACTATATATACTACCCTCCTAGCATGTTAGGAGGGTGTTGGTTACTCATTTTCTCTAAGTAATCTTCCATTTTTCTTCTTTTTTACTTTCTCTCTCCAATCTCATCTTTCTCTCTTCAGATTTTATCATTTTTGTGTTATGATGTGTGTGATATAGTCTAACGTGTGGTATCAAGAGCCAAGGAGTGGTTGGTGATTTATGGTTGCTTATCTATAGCTTATTCAAGCTTATTGTGATCGGCTTATTTTTTGTTTTAAAATCGCACGTTTCGTTTTTCTTATTTTTCACCAATAAGTTGTTGTTTTTGATAAACCTTTTGTACTTTACTTATTTTCGGGCTTATCTTAATCTTATCTTAGGTTTAAACAGCTTATTTGAGTCATCAAATTCTGGGTTTTTAGAGTTTTTGATCGTGCGAAATAATTAAAAGTTTGAATCGTGCGAAATACATAAACTTTGGTTTGTCCGATTTATGTTTTACATGGTGTGCGAAATATGTATTGTATATTCGTGCGAAATATGTTTATAGGTTAATCGTGTGAAATAATTTTGTCCAATTTATGTTCACAGGTGTTACTTATTTGTTTGAAATATTACATTCATGCAAAACATGATTGTCCATTTTGTAACAATCCTGTGAAACATTACATTGCATAATTATGCGAAACATTACATTACATAAACCAACAAAACATTAAATTACAGATTTTTGTAAAAAATTGTTTTCTGACTTTGCGGAAAGGTGTACAACTTTCTGAATTTGATACCGAACATATAACACTTATTTTAAGCATCATTTTTATCTCGAGCTAGTATAATTAGTGTATATAACATCAAAACTAATACAAGTTAATCAACAAAACACTTTTCATATTTAATCCCCCTTAATGGGTAATTTGATACATGGATCGTACTCAATTTTTAAAACCATTTGTTTTGAAAATTAGAGCGACGTGGCTCTTGATACCAATTGTGGAAATCGTAGAGGGGGGTGAATACGTTTCCATTTAAAATCTTAAAATGTTTCGTATCAAATTACCGATCAAGCGTGACACAATATGATGAGTGTTCATACGAGTTATATACACATAGTAATACATCGATTTACAACAATACAAACCAACACACAATATTCACATTTATTCATGACATAAACATAATTAAAACTATATAATCAACACATCACACAATTGCAAGTATAAATATAAAGCGATAAATGCGAGCATAAAAGTAAAGAGATAAGTAAGAGGAAATGCAAACCGGACACGATGATTTATAGTGGTTCGGTCACGAAGCACCTCTTCGCCCTACTCCACTCCTCGAGTACCCAACTCGAGAGTTACTTCACTAGTCAACAAGCTCCCTTTAGGCGGAGAAAACCGTACACAACTTTCGCTTATATCAATTTCCGACACTAAGCTAGATGTCGAGTTCTAATCTTAGCTAGAACCAATCTATCACGACTTCACAACTTCTTCACTACTTTCACGACTTCACAACACAACTTCACAACTACTTTCACAACTTCACAACACAACTTCACAACTACACAACTTCTTCACGCCTTAGTATTCTTCACCATACTACTTCACTACTTCACAACCTCACACTACTTAGATCACACCACTCTAACACTACATACAAAGATCACCACGATCTAACTATACTCACAAGATTGGAATACATAGACTCGATCTATACATTGTGAATGTAAAACATGTCACGAATGCACTAACTACATAACTTCGTATCTTGACGATAACGAGAGTTCTTCTCTTGCACTTGAATGAATGGATGATTGGATCACATTTTAAACATACTTATAATAAGTTAAGTGATCAAAGGAAAGGGTTTGAAATGAGGTTTTAGATCTGAGAAAACTATGTGCAAAGAGGTAAGAAAATCTGTGGAAACAGTCCACTATTTATAGGAAAAAATATTCATTTTTTATTTGGCCGGTCCCCTTAATTATACAAAGACGGTCCCCTTAATTATGGCTGGTCCCCTTAATTAATTAAAGGGACCGCCCATTTTTCAGACGCTTCAATTTTGTCCTTTTATGGGGAAGGTTTTTTCTGGAACTTTCTAGCCGTTTTTGGGTAGAAAATTTGAATTTAAAATATTTATTTTGAATAAAACATTTCTTATAAATACAAAAATGTTTTGTATATGTTTTAAAAATGTTTGTCCCATTTTATAAAAAAATGTAAGGTTTGGAAAAATAAAAAATTTCTTTGATCATTCAACAAATTAAAGTTTGTTTGTTCATACCTTTAGTGATTTACGTCGGGTGCGAACTTAAATTTGTTGTTGAAGAAAACTTGAGACGTCGAAAGATGTTGACGTATGAATTGATGATTTGTGATTACGAGTAACTTAAGCACTTTACGTTATGTGTTATAAGTTACATGTTTGTCATCACCAAAACATGAAGAGAATGTATAGATTAAATATCGTAATATTTCTACCAACAATCTCCCCCTTTTTGATGATGACAAAATATGTAAACTATAACTCATAGTAAAATGTATAAGTTACTTGTTTACACTTCTTCTCCCCCTTTTGTCGAAACAAAAAGGTGGACTCCTAGACGAGACTTTTACTACACTTCAGCTCTTCAATCAAAGAGGCGAGCTTGCATCATCCTAAGTGAAGTCTTTATTCTATCAATCCCTTTTAAATGAAGACAAACCTGTCGATTTTAACAATGACATTTTCCGCGATCCCTTTTGGAATTTGAGTGGATTTATTGGCTAACTCGATACACATACGCGTAGGTTTTAATTCACCGAGGTTTAAATTTTTAAGAACATTAGAGTAACGAACATAAGGCTAATGCTAGCCCCAAGGTCGGCCAATGCTTTATTGATTCTACTTTGTCCTATAACACATGGTTTAGTAAAACTTTCGAGATCTTTTTCTTTAAAAGGAATTTCGTTTAAGACCACTGCTAAGCATTGTTCATTTAATGTAATCTTCGATGCTTCGTTACCTCTTCCCCTTTGTGTAAGAAGATCTTTCATGAATTTAGCATATTTAGGCATTTGTTCAAGAGCTTTTATAAATGGAATATTTATACTGAGTCGCTGAAGATTTTCAAAGAATTTTTTGAATTGTTCTTTTTCCATTCCTTCTTAAGTCGTTTGGGAAAGGGGATAGGAGGGGCAGAAGTTTCGGTAGTAAATTTTTTATTTTCAGGTGTCCCCTCCTTTTTTGTAGATAAGTTATGTGGTTTTATTTTGAGTGCCATTAGTTTCTTCGAGAGGATTCTTAGGTGGGTTATAATTGAGCCCACTTCTAGTGCGTGTGCCAATCCTCTCGGATTTTTTTCGATTAATGCTTGGGAAGACTTCCCAACTTTTCTCCTGTATTATACTCAGCAAATTTTCCTTGTGGTCCTTCAATAGTTTTTATGGAAGAGGCTTGTTTCTAAGGGTTCTGTTGTAATTCTTTTTAGTCTTCCAAAATAAGTTCTCGTTTTCCTTTTGTTTTCTACGAGATTCTTTAATGAAGGCGCTTAAGGTTTCTTCTGGTTTAGAGATCCTTCCTTCATAGGGAAGTTTATATTTGTGTTGCGCCATTCGAACTTCCTCGGTAATATTATTCATGTTTTGCTTAAAATTGTTAATTTGTTTAAAAACAACATTTATGTTTTTGTTCTTGAAGTGTCCTTCCCCATACCAAGAGAGTGAATGTTTTGATAATTCAATAATGGCTTCAGTCCCAGCTGCTGGTGTCATCTTAGGAATAGGTCCCTTGAAATCCACATTTCGTCTGGTTTCAGTGTCCAATCCTTGATAGAAGATTTGTAACTGCTCATGTTCATTAATTTTATGTTTCGGACAGTTATAGAGTGATTCGCTGAATTGTTCCCACGCAAGATGCAATGGTTCATTAGGTTCTTGCTTAAAGTTCCTAATAGCATTAATTTGCTTGATAATTTGAGAAGGAAGGCGATATTTTCTTAAAAAAGAATTTTTGAAGAGGTCCCAAGTTGTGATAGATCCCTGTCTAGCTCTTCCTTTCAAGGTGAAAGGGAAAGCCATTAGCATCACCTTGTCCCTAGATACTCTTGGAGAGTGGAAAAGGTTGACGATGTCTCTAATATTAGAGATGTGTTCGTGGGGATCTTCGTTCTCACTTCCGAAGAACATATTTTCTTTTAATTCGTCGTTGCATTATCCCTAGAATTCGAATTTTATATTTTCCTCAAACAAAGGTGTAACAATTCCAGGTCCGTTGTAGTCTCTGACCTTTGTTAGGTACTCTTCGATAGCCATCTCTGGTTGTCCTGCTTCACTCATTCTTGTGGCAATGTAAAAATTTAAACAATTTCAACTAATAGATTTTAGCTCCCCGACAGCGGCACCAAAAACTTGATGCGTATTTTATTTTAAAATATATTTTATTCAAGTTTTAAATTTATAAAACTCGCTTTACCTTTACAAACGCACTAACGGGCAGAGAACCCGATCGTGTGTAGTGTAGAGATGGTAAATCCGAGGTCGTCCCAAGAGCTAAGTGTTAATTAGTTTTAATTTGAAAGTGTCACATTTTGAAAATAGTTTGAAGATTGATTTTAAGATTAACAAGAAAGTAAATATGCGAAAAGTAAAAGAGATAGAATTTATCAAGGAGAGAAGCGTGCTGGCCTAGCCATTACATTACTATTGTTATAACTATATTTTCCTGTGCAATGTTACATCATGGTGTCATTGGTGGTTTCTAAAGTCGACAGACCTGAATAGATATCTTTAGTCTGCCTTATAATTCATGCGATCCCGAATCCCCCGAAAGTTACGAAGGTAGGGCAACCAGGTCATAGTGATTAATCCCAACTATCCCAAGAACTACTCTAATACCTATACAGATTATTAACCCTCTCTGAAAGAGTTCCTGTGCTTTTTAAGTATATTAAGTGATAGAGGCGGTAACAGGGTTAGTTCCTATACTAGGATTGGAATAATCATCCATCCCTAGTACCCTGCTAATCCCATGTTCAAGTGGTAATCTAATAACAGGATTAACATGATCTAAACCACCCGCAATACTACCAAAACCAAAGGTTACACGATAGTCAAAAGGATATCCAACGAAACCATGATTTAACATGAAACAAGAATTATAATGATAGTAGATTCATAACTAGGCCAGCACTTGTAGTGTTTAGCCACTCATGGCAACAACAAAGCAAGAATTAATAAAGATAATCATGGATGGAAAACTCATAATTCTTACAGAAGTTGTTAATGAACAATTAAATACAAAAGTAAGTTAAAGTGTGATCTCCTTTGGACTTCTGGTGGAATTCTTCGAGCTTTGGAGGCCTTGATCACCCCTTAGATCTGTGGTGGAATGGTTGATGATGAAGTGGCTGAATGAGGCATCTATTTGTAGATTTCGAATATGTTACGGCGTAACCTTCTAGAGTGTTACACCGTAAAGTGCTTACGAGGCTTTCCATGTTGTAGGCATAAAATATGTTACGGCATAACTAATTGTTCATGTTACGCCGTAACGCTGACTAGGATGACTCAGCCTTCCATAATAATAATGTTACGGCGTAAACTTCTCGTGTGGTTACGCCGTAATCTTGTTGGGTGACGTGTCTTGCCTTGAATAGGTTACGGCGTAACACTATCGTAAGGTTTACGCCGTAAAGTCTCGTAAGAATCCATGTTTTCTTCATTTTACGTCTTTTTCCCGTGTTTCTTGTCACATACTTGCATTTTACTTGAAAATAACGAAATAACTGTAAAAGTATCGAATTCAAGTATTTATAAGACAATTGCAAGTACTTTTAGGGGAAATTGACACTAAAAAGTATCAAATATTTGATGTTATCATAGGGTTTGTAGACTGCAATTCAACAACATAGTCTTTAAGCATAACATACTACAAAGTGTGATCACCTATAACGTTTCTTTCAACTTTAGCTTTAGCTCTGAATGCTTTACTCAGAGACATGCAGCTCTAAGTTACGTTGGAGCTGGTCTTGAACTCCCTTAACTAGAATATCTGGGTTAACCCTAACTTAGTTAAAAATCTTCTTTGCCAAGAAATTATAAGTGTAGTGTTTGATTTCCCTTGATTGAAGGCATCTGTGGGTATCTTTGTGTTCCTTACCTCCCAGTTATTGGAGACTTTTTCTTTGGCCACATATAAGAACCAAGGGCAGAGATCCTTTTTTATCTTGTACATCTACAACATATGAACTTCCATGACTGTCATTAACGTTACACGACCTCTTCCTTTTTTATTTCTAGTATTTGGGCCCCTTGATCTATTAGGCCCAACACCTACTGCTTTACTTGGGCCAGTTGGTCCACTACATATTGACTGTGTAAAGACCGACATCTTGCCAACACATATTTCTCTTACCCTGCTTTTGTCATTCCTTATCTGCTTCTAATTTCTTTTGGATTCAATGGAATGCAAGTAGACTCTTTCCTTTACTTCTTTTGCATTACCACATATTTGCCTACAGTAAAATGTGTACTTCATTCTAGCAGTACCATTTAACACCCTGTTTTCCATACCTCTTATTAGTTCCTTTAGTTTCTTCCTCCTCTTAAAACCTACTTCATCCTCACAACCTTCATCACTATCAAAACCATCTACATTTACAACATCTACATCCTCTTTTTCTAAAACCTCCTTTGGTAGTAGACTAGTTACGCCAATGTTGTCAAAAGGAACATTGTTGGTAATACCAAATAAATTCACTTCAACATCATGCTCTATAATTTCATTTTCTTCATCAACCATAACATCATTTTCATCATCCGTCCCTGCATCTTCACTAGAGTAGTCGCCATCATATTGAGTATCATAACCACTTTTGATCCCGTCAACATCATATTGTACTTCTTGAACACTACTACCCTATTCAACAAATTCCACACCACTACCCTGTTGAATTTTTTTTTAAACATAACCTCCAACCTATTCATCACCTCGAACATGTTGTTTTACAACTTATTCCTCAGTTTTAGCTTCATCAACTATTGGTTCTACATCTACACGTGTCTATGATTTGTTGACCACATGGTCATTTGAAACCTCAGACACAAGAACCTCTTCTTACATTTCAAGTAGGGGAACATTTAGGTCAACATTTAAGTCTAAGTTTAAGTCCAAATCATCAACCCCAAAAGACTCATCATGAATCAAACCTGAACTGTCTAAATTTCTACCTTCAATATTACCAAAGCATGCTTCTCCATCCAATTCCATATCATCAAATGTTATACGCCTAATTATATCACCTAGCACATGGTTATCAGTTGATTGCACTGAGAGAAAACTCAGGTTTACTAAATTGTGACTTTATTGGTGAAAGAACATGGCCTTGTATGTCAACAACTTCTAAACTACTCAGTTGTGTATATGTGATCACAAAATCATCATTAGGGTGGGTATACATACCATGGGTATAGACGTAGGTGTAACAGAGTCACAAATCTCAAAATCCTTACTATGTGTACTAGAATCATGTCATGTCAACACCAATAATTTATCAAATGTATTTTTCTTTGTTGCACTAGTACTAGGTTCACTACCTATATCTTCCTTACACTCTTCAATTTTTTCCCTAACTCTTTGTGGTGTTGCCCTTGGGTAAGAATCTATAGTCGTATAACCATGTTTTATAAAGACCCCAATCAACTTAAAACTTCTTACAAGGGTAGCCAAACAACGAACATCCTCATCACATGCCAATGCATGCAACCCTTCATCTAAACTACTCAAGGGTCTTAAATAGTAATAAAACAAAGGCTCTGACTCACATGTGTAACCTAATTGTAGCACCATCTCATCTAACTCAATCATAAAAAAGAGTTCTATATCCACAATATCAAAGACGTCCTCTTCACCATCTACATATCGTTTGCCTGGAAACTTGGAGCATCTTCCACAATGGTGTATGCATATAGAAAACATATTTGGTGCATTCTCTGAAAATATAAATCAAAAGTTTACTTAATAAATCAATAATAAAACATTCAAATAATAATACATTTGTAAAATGAAACACCTGTAATTTTTTCCATATGTACAACATTTTTCACTTGTACGCAACAGAAGACATTAAAATGCTTGACATTATTAAAAGGACTTGTTTGAAATTCATAACAAGAAATTGTTCCATGTAATTCAGTTAAAACCAAAAAGGACCAAAATACTTTATGTTATCAGACCGTGACGTGAACCTTATGATTTATAATACCATTAAGAATTTTACTATAATCATTCCTACTTGATAAATATTTCACTCATATACATGATGTAGTATACGACATTCTTTTACGAAACAAAGGACTAAAAGAAAAACATTTGTAGTCATGACTCTTGAAAGACACCACCTGCACTTCATATCTTTTAGCAAAAATAAAACAAAGGCATGTACATGTACATAGAAAACTAATACAAAAATTGACACTTAAAATCATAACCATAATTATCTAACACAAAGTCTTGTAACATAAAACCTAAAACAAAAACCTAGTACCAAAACAATAACCAGACTTGATACTTTAAGTTATGAATTATGTGAAAACCCTAAACCATGTTTAACCTCATACCCAATAAGGGTTATGATTATAATTCATGTTTCTTAGTTATAAGTAAGGTTTTGATAAATTTATAATTAGTTATGGTCAATATGTAAATTTATGATTCTTGAAAATCATTGAGAAATCATGTTAAACATGTTATAATGTTAAAGGAAGTCATGAGTAACTTAGTATGATTGTTTAACTCAATTTTGTAGTGTTAATTCATCAAAATTGAGAATGATGATCATGGTAATTCAAATAACAAAACACCCCATTTTATGTTCATAACATGTTTTTGGTGCAAGTTCATGAAACTAGATGATAAGAGACCTTAAAGATAGTCCTATACATGTTTACTAAGTTGAGGTTTGATCAGTGTTGCAAAAAAAGGTTTACAAGGCCGATTAATCGCCGCCTAGGCGCTACAAGGCCATCGACCTTGCCGATATATGTAACAGGGTCAAAAATAGGTCAACCCGTGGTCAACGGCGATGAATGGTGGTCAATGATGGTTAAACTTTCCGGAAACCTTCTAATCTTGCCGGATGTACCTACAACTCACCGTAAACTTGTTCTGATCACTTATAGTATCTGTTTAAATATATTACAAGTTGTTTTTTAGAAAAAATATTGCCAATAATACCTAAAACTCGCCAGAAATACACAAAACTTGCCGAAAATACTCAAATTTTTTCAGAAATGCCAATCCGATTAATCGTCGATTAATCTCGCCTAGGCCGATTACAAGCTACAAGGTGGTCGACCACCCGGCTAACGATCTACGATTTTTGCAACCTTGGGTTTGATCATACAAGTGATAGTGTCGGTTTATATTGAATTTTGGCGATTTTAGTTATGCACGAAATTAGGACAGTCCTTGCGTAAAAATTAGGCCATGTTAGAAATGTCATATAAAATTGATAATAGCTCGGATTGAGGCATGACTTAAGTTTCTAGAAAGCCTTATGTGTCTACTTTGGTTTGTATTAAGGAAGCTTTGACAACTTCATAACTTAGATGGGTCAAAAATATGTTTTAGTACAACAAGGTCAAAATCTAAAATGTGCAGCAAAACAATTTTTAAAAAAATCATATAATATCAACTGTAGCTTCGTTTGGGGCGTGCCATACGTTTTCGGAAAAGAAAATAAGATAATAAGTTAATATAGGAAACAGACTATCCATGAAACAATTCGACCAACAGGGATTAACTTCGCCAAACTATGAAAGTTACTTAATAAGATTTCATATACTTACCTATTAGTGAAGAAAGCTCATAACCTCCTATCCATTTTACACGTCCCAAAGGGAGGAAAAATACATATCTAAGACCATAAGATCATTTCAATAAGTTAAGTGATAATCAAGGCTTGTTTAAGTTTATCAAAACGTTTACAAGTGGTGTTAGGGGCTGAATTCGGCTTCTCTTTAAGATAATCCAAAGGCGCAATGAGCTAGTTGGGGACTTAGTGGAATCATTAGCCTACTTAAAGTAATATATATAGGTAATATATATGATGTCATGGATAAGGGAAGGAATTGATAGGTTAGCTAGCGGTGGTGCTCACATGGTATCGAGCATTCTCTAACCCTTCTCTTGATACAACTAGTTACGCCCAAGTGTCTTTCGAGACATGTCACAGGAAAAGCAAAAAATAATAATAAATAAAATAAAATTACGGGCGTTTCATAAAAAAAATAAACGGTGTAAGAAACAGGGTTTCAAGTAATTACCATAAGCAGATTCTAGTTCATCAATCAGTTGCCCTGTGGTTTTAGTCCACTTTTTTAGATCTTCCATCCCGGTAACATCATTTCATAAAGGATTTCAATGTCAAAAAAATTAGGTCTTGGTTGTAGTTAGAGAAAGGGGGTGAGAAATGAGAGCATTGGGGTTGGAGTTGGGCAGAAATAATATTGTGAAATGATAAAAAAATCAAAAGTGTAGCACAATAGTGAGAAACTTTAATGCGTGATGTGAAGTTAAGCACAATATGAGTAATGAAATTATTAAAAAACTTATTGTGTGCAAGTCAAGTGAGAAGGTTATGCAGTAAAATAAGGCCAATTATCTTTTGGGACCAAAAACGAGCCAAAAAGCCGACTTAAGAGACTAACAGTGTAATTTACCAAAAAAATTAGTATCCTTAAGGCTGCCCACTATGGTCGGTCGCCGCCATAGTGGGTCAATCGGTCGCCGGGGTTTTTTTTCGATTTACATCGCCTAAGTGTTTTGAAACACATTTGGTTCTTTTTCTTCTTAAGGGTTTATTCAAGATCCTACAAAGTAGGTTTGGTTTATTACATTGGGTTTTTCTAGGTTCTATTTATTTGGGGTATAGAATCTTGGATTTCACTAAACTTGTTCTTCATATCTTGTAAGTATCTTGAATCTCTTCCTTTCTGGTTTTTCCTTTTGTTCTTCATATATGTTGCAAGATCCATACATCCATATGTTTGTGTTTCAAATTTTTGAAAGATTTTAAAGACAAGATTTCATAAATAATGATACTACCTAGTTTAACTAGTTAAAATACTATTTTCTTGCGCGTGAGATTGACAGTTAATGAAGTGTTGCAACAATAGAAATGAAGGAAATGTAGATTTTAGTGTGGTATTGTTGTGGATTAGTTTGTGAATGAAGATTCAGGCTAGATTAGCACTATTGTGAGTTTGAGTGAATTTGGTTGTCGTTTTTGACAAATAAGTTTTGTGCTGACCTTAATTTGTTTTTGAGGTTTTGGTCTACCTAAAAATGTTTTCATTAGCGTAAAGTAGTTTTTGAAGAGCTCTCGTTTGGAATAGCTAGTTTTTCCAGATATACACTCTTTAAAAATTCGGAATTTTAAAACCATCAAGTTATGGAGCCCAATGAAACTTGCAAACATTTTTTTATTTTTTTTTTTATTTTCGGCTAAACTACTTTTACGCCTAATGAAAACATTTTTAGGTCGACCAAAACCTCAAAACAAATTTAGGACAGCAAGCACTTTTTTGTCAAAAACGCAACCAAAATTCACCCAAACTTCACAATAGTGCCTAATCTAGCCTAATCTTCATTCAAAATTAATCTACAACAAAACCACACCTAAATCTAACCTAATCCCTTCATTTCTATTGTTGCAACACTCATCAACTCTCATCTCACCAAGAACATAGTATTTAACTAGTAAAATAAGGTAGTATCTTTATTTATGAAATATTGTCTTTAAAATCTTTCAAAAATTGAAACACTACATATGGATGTATGGATCTTGAACATATAAGAATAACATAAGGAAAACCACATGGAAAGATTCAAGATAATTACAAGAATGAAGAATAAGTAGTGAAATCACAAGATTTGTACCCCAAAATAATAGATCTAGAAAAACCCCAAATAATAACCAAACCCTAATTTGTAGATCTTGAATAAAACCCTTAAATCAAAGAACCAATGCTTCAAAACACCTTAGATGTTCTTAGAAATGAACTTGGAATGAGTAGATCTTGCTAGAAATCAAAGATATGAAAACCCTATAAGGGGTGTTAGTTGGTCGTGGACTAGAGAGAGGGAAAAGAGAGATGTGAAATTTTGATAAGGCTTGGAAAATTATATGAAACCCTAGTGTATGTTATAATGGGGTATTTATAGGCCAAAGGAAGGTTTAGGGTTACATGGTTTTAAGTATTAAGTGACCAACACAAACCAAAGGTGTGTGTGTGTGTGGTTCGGCCGAACATAGCCACAAGGACCATTTGGTTCAAAATTTTTGATCAAGGTTCATGAATTAGGTCCTAAATTTTGAATTTCAAGTCAAATGTACAAGTCAAAGTGTGTAAGCATGCATTTGTCTTGGCTTGGATGGATGAGTGTGCATGAAATGGACTTCCTCATGTGTCACTTTCATACACATGCATGGGAAGTTCAAGAAAAGATGCATTTGATTTAATTTCAAGGCTTATGCTTGCATTTGGTTTGAGTTTAGGCGTCCAATATATATCAAGAGGGAAGGGTGAACAAAATTTTTGACTTTAGAATATGAGATGGACGATAACTAAAGTTTACACGAAAAGATTTCGAGTTTCCGAGGTTCCGTTAGGTCAAAAACGCGAAAAACGCAATTTAAACAGTAAAGCGTAAAAATAAATATCGGGAGTGATCGTAAACTACGAAACACTTAGAAAAGATAAAATAACTCATATAATATCTAAACTAATGAATATCCGATGCCGGAACGCGTCCGATGACGTTTTTCAGATTTACGCGGGTTTACTTCCCGGTAAACCGCCAGATTCAAACGTAACGTATAAAAGTCAAAAATAATTGTCGGAAAAGTTTAAAATATTGACCTGAAAATCTCGGGGTGTGACATTCTTCCCCCGTTAAAGAAGCTTTGTCCTCAAAGCTTAAGACGTGGACGAAGGGTTAACGAAAAGATGAGGGTACTTTTTCTTCATTTGGTCCTCGCGCTCCCAAGTAAACTCGGGCCCTCGTCTCGAATTCCATCGGACCTTCACGATTGGAATGCGGCTTTGCTTCAGCCGTTTAACTTCTCGATCCATAATTTCAACTGGTTCTTCAATGAAATGGAGCTTGTCATCAATCTGGATCTCATCCAACGGAATAGCTAGGGGTTCGTCTACGAAACACTTCTTCAGATTGGAAACATGAAAAGTACTATGAACTCGGCTTAACTGCTCTGGAAGTTCAAGTCGATAAGCAAGCGTTCCCACTTTAGCAATAATCCTAAAAGGTCCTATATAACGAGGGTTCAGCTTCCCCCGTTTGCCGAAACGTATCACCCCTTTCCATGGCGACACTTTCAACATGACCTTGTCTCCAACCTCAAATTCTAATGGCTTACGCCTCCTATCGGCATAGCTCTTCTGCCTATCTCGGGCAGCTTGAATTCTCTTTTTGATTTGAATGATCTTCTCAGTTGTTTCATGAACAATTTCCGGACCAGTGAGCTGAGCGTCTCCAACCTCAGCCCAACAAATAGGCGATCTACATTTTCGGCCGTAGAGAGCTTCAAACGGTGCAGCCTTGATACTAGTGTGATAACTATTGTTGTAAGAAAACTCCACCAAAGGTAGGTGTCTATCCCAACCTTTCCCAAAATCCATCACCCAAGCACGTAGCATGTCCTCCAAGGTTTGGATGCTTCTCTCACTTTGACCATCAGTCTGTGGATGGTAAGCCGTACTCATATCTAATTGAGTACCTAGGGCTTTGTTTAGTAAAGATTATGCGGAATCTAATCTTTAATATTAAGAAGAATTCTTAATGATACAGTAACACAAGATCATAATTCAACAAACAATAAAAGCTCTAATATTATTAAGATTATTATGAATACTCTCCTAGTATTAGGGTTATAAAGACCTTGAAGCTATGAATAACACTTATCAAATCATAAACAACATATTAAACCCTATACCCTAGGACCTCCTTTTATACACCAATGAGTCCTAGTCGATTTACAATATATTCCTAAGACTTAGAATATTCTCTATGATCTATTCTATAAATAACTAATACTTATCACGTAAGTAATCTCGATCTCCTTAAATATTTTGAATTCAAATTTTCCACCTAGAAACGGCTAGAAAGTTCCAGAAAACCTTCCCCACAAAAGGGACTCAAAAATTTAGTGGTCTAAAAATGGCGGCCCCCCCTTAATTAATTAAGGGGACCAGTCCATATTTATGGGGACCGACAGTGTATAGCTTAAGGGGGGGGTTGGCAAAATAAAAAACCAATATTTTTGCCTATAAATATGTTGACTGTTTCCCAGATTTTTTTCACCACTTGGCTTACAGTGTTGCTCAGCTCTAAAAAAACTTCTTTTAAATCCTTTCCTTTGATCTCTTAACTATTATAAGTTTGTTTATAATGTGATCCAATTATCCATCCATTCAAGTACAAGAGAAGAACTTTTGTTATCATTAAAATACGAAGTTATGTAGATTAGTTGGTGCATTCGTGACATGTCGTACATTCACAATGTATAGATCGAGTCCATGTATTCCAAACTTGTGTAATAGTTAGATCATGGTGTGTATAGTTGGTAGATCGGAGTGATCTTTGTAAGTTGTGAAGATAGGTGTGATCATAGTAGTGTTTAGGTGAAGTGAAGTAGTGAAGTAGTATGGTGATGATTAATTACTATGGCGTGAAGATGTTGTGTAGTTTTGTTGGGAGTCGTGATAGTTGTTAAGAAGTCATAAAGTTGTGAAGTCGTAAAGTTGTGAAGAAGTGTTAAGTTGTGAAGTTGTGTTGTGAATAGATTGGTATCTAGGCTACTGATTAGAACTCAACATTTAGCTTTGTGTCGTAAATCGATGTAAGCAACGTTGTGTACGGTTTTCTCCGCCCTTAAGGGATTGAGCTGTTGACTAGTGAAGTAACTCTCGAGTTGGGTACTCGGGGAGTGGAGTAGGGCGAAGAGGTGCTTCGTGACTGAACCACTATAAATCATCGTGTCCGGTTTGCATTTCCTTTCACTTATCTCTTTACATTTATACTCGCATTATTCGCTTTATTTAAATTTTTTTTTTTTATACTTGCCAATTGTGTGATGTGTTGATTATAAATTTTAATAAATGTGATTATTGTGCCTATTGGTTTGTATTGTTGTAATCGAGGTATTAATATGTGTATATAACTCGTATGAACACTCATCATATTGTATCACGCTTGATCGGTAATTTGATATGAACTTTTAAGATTTTAAAAGGAAACGTATTCACCCCCCCTCTACGATTTTCACATTGGTATCAAGAGCCACGTCGCTCTAATTTTCAAAACAAATGGTTTTAAAACAATTAAGTTGATCCATGTAATCAAAATTACCCATTAAGGGAGACTAAATATGAATAAGTGTTTGTTTATTAAAACTTGTATTAGTTTTGATGTTATATAAACTACTTATACTAGATCGAGATATAAAATAATGCTTAAATATGTGTTATATGTTCGGTATCAAATTCAGTAAGTTGTACACTTTTCGCAAACGTCAAAAAAAACAATTTTTTACAAATATCGGTAATTCTGAGTATCAGGGGGTTGGCCCCCATTGTAATTCCTAGGCGCCCCCCTTATTTCTTAGGGCGGCCCCTTAATTTTAGGGGGCCGCTCTGTTGATTTGATAATTTTAAGAAACTTGAAAAATCATATAAAATCAACGTTAAGTCAGTTTAGATTAGAAGTGTGCACTCCCGCCATTTGAAGCGAAATTGAGTCTATCTTTCACTTATAATTATTTCCAAATTTCAAACTTTTTTAGTTAGATAGACAATATATCTTCTTATTGTCCAAATTCGTTTGAGTCTCATTTAACGTTAAACTTGTATTGTTGTCTTTTCCTTTCGAGTCTGACATTTATAGTTGGTTATATCTTTAAAAAATGGTGTAATTAACTTTTCAAAAAATATTAACTTTGATTTTTGAAATGGGGAGGAATACTAATTTGTCTTCGATACAAAACTGAGCTAAGTATACATTTTGTATTAATACACAAAACTACGGAAAGTACGTTTATGTGGTTTGTATGTGATTATGTGCACTTCTGTATATCTTTCAGTTAAGTTAAAATTATTAATATGATCCATTGCTATTTTGTAATAGCTAATTGAAATATTTAGCTCATGTGCCATTGTACCTATTCGTTTGCAGTAGTTTTTCGAATTATGCGCTAACTAGAACTTATGCTAGATTTCTTGCACGATGATTACGAAAATTGCTTTACTTGGCATTAATTATAAATTATTGGTGTTGACATGACATGATTCTAGTACACATAGTAAGGATTTTGAGATTTGTGACTCTGTTACACCTACGTACCCTAATGATGATTTTGTGATCACATATACACAACCGAGTAGTTTAGAAGTTGTTGACATACAAGGCCATGTTCTTTTACCAATAAAGTCACAATTTAGTAAACCTGAGTTTTCTCTCAGTGCAACCAACTGATAACCATGTGCTAGGTGATATGATTAGGCATATAACATTTGATGCTATGGAATTGGATGGAGAAGCATGTTTTGGTAATATTAAAGGTAGGAATTTAGACAATTCAGGTATGATTCATGATGAGTCTTTTAGGGTTGATGATTTGGACTTAAACTTAGACTTAAATGTTGACCTAAATGTTCCCCTACTTGAAATGTAAGAAGAGGATCTTTTGTCTGAGGTTTCAAATGACCATGTGGTCAACAAATCATAAACACATGTAGATGTAGAACCAATAGTTGATGAAGCTAAAACTAAGGAATAATTTGTAAAACAACAGGTTCGAGGTGATGAATAGGTTGGAGGTTATGTTGAAAAAAAATTTCAACAGGGTAGTGGTGTGGAATTTGTTGAATAGGGTAGTAGTGTTCAAGAAGTACAATATGATGTTGACGGGATCAAAAGTGGTTATGATATTCAATATGATGGCGACTACTCTAGTGAAGATGCAGGGACGGATGATGAAAATGATGTTATGGTTGATGAAGAAAATGAAATTATAGAGCATGATGTTGAAGTGAATTTATTTGGTATTACCAACAATGTTCCTTTTGACAACATTGGCGTAACTAGTCTACTACCAAAGGAGGTTTTAGAAAAAGAGGATGTAGATGTTGTAAATGTAGATGGTTTTGATAGTGATGAAGGTTGTGAGGATGAAGTAGGTTTTAAGAGGAGGAAGAAACTAAAGGAACCGATAAGAGGTATGGAAAACAGGGTGTTAAATGGTACTGCTAGAATGAAGTACACATTTTATTGTAGGCATATATGTGGTAATGCAAAAGAAGTAAAGGAAAGAGTCTACTTGCATTCCATTGAATCCAAAAGAAATTGGAAGCAGATAAGGAATGACAAAAGCAGGGTAAGAGAAATATGTGTTGGCAAGATGTCAGTCTTTACACAGTCAATATGTAGTGGACTAACTGGCCCAAGTAAAGCAGTAGGTGTTGGGCCTAATGGATCAAGGGGCCCAAATACTAGAAATAAAAAAGGAAGAGGTCATGTAACGTTAATGACAGTCAAGGAAGTTCATATGTTGTAGATGCACAAGATAAAAAGGGATCTCCGCCATTGGTTCTTATATGTGGCCAAAGAAAAAGTCTCCAATAACTGGGAGGTGAGGAACACAAAGATACCCACAGATGCCTTCAATCAAGGGAAATCAAACACTGCACTTATAATTTCTTGGCAAAGAAGATTTTTGACTAAGTTAGGGTTAACCCAGATATTCCAGTTAAGGGAGTTCAAGACCAGCTCCAGCGTAACTTAGAGATGCATGTTTCTTTGAGTAAAGCATTCAGAGCTAAAGCTAAAGTTGAAAGAAACGTTATAGGAGATCACACTTTGTAGTATGCTATGCTTAGAGACTATATTGTTGAATTGCAGTCTACAAACCCTATGATAACATCAAATATTTGATACTTTTTAGTGTCAATTTTCCCCTAAAATACTTGTAATTGTCTTATAAATACTTGAATTCGATACTTTTACGGTTATTTCGTTATTTTTAGGTAAAATGCAAGTATGTGACAAGAAACACGGGAAAAGGACGTAAAAATGAAGAAAACATGGATTCTTACGAGACTTTACGGCGTAACCCTTACGATAGTGTTACACCGTAACCTATTCATGGCAAGACACATCACCCAGCAAGATTACGGCGTAAGCACACGAGAAGTTTATGCCGTAAAATTATTATTATGGAAGGCTGAGTTATCCTAGTCAGCATTACGGCGTAACATGAACAATTAGTTACGCCATAACATATTTTATGCCTACAACATGGAAAGCCTCGTCAGCACTTTACGGCGTAACACTCTAGAAGGTTACGCCGTAACATATTCGAAATCTATAAATAGAGGCCTCATTCAGCCACTTCATCATCAACCATTCCACTACAGATCTAAGGGGTGATCAAGGCCTCCATAGCTCGAAGAATTCCATCAGAATTCCAAGGGAGATCACACTTTAACTTACTTTTGTATTTAATCGTTCATTAACAACTTCTATAAGAATTATGAGTTTTCCATCCATGATTATCTTTATTAATTCTTGTTTTGTTGTTGCCATGAACGGCTAAACACTACAAGTGCTGGCCTAGTCATGAATCTACTATCATTATAATTCCTGTTTCATGTTAAATCATGGTTTCGTTGGATATCTTTTTGACTTTCGTGTAACCTTGGGTTTTAGTAGTATTGCCGGTGGTTTAGATCATGTTAACCATGTTATTAGATTACCACTTGAACATGGGATTAGCAGGGTACTAGGGATGGATGATTATTCCAACCCTAGTATAGGAACTAACCCTGTTACTGCCTCTATCACTTAATATACTTAAAAAGCACAAGAACTCTTTCAGAGAGTGTTAATAATATGTATAGGTTATTAGACTAGTTCTTGGGATAGTTGGGATTAATCACTATGACCTGGTTGCCCTACCTTCGTGACTTTCAGGGGATTCGGGATCGCAGGAATTATAGGGCAGACTAAAGATATCTATTCAGGTCTGTCGACTTTAGAAACCATTAATGACACCATGATGTAACATTGCACAGGAAAACATAGTTATAACAATAGTAATGTAATGGCTAGGCCATCACGCTTCTCTCCTTGATAACTTCTATCTCTTTTACTTTTCGCATATTTACTTTCTTGTTAATCTCAAAATCAATCTTCAAACTATTTTCAAAATGTGACACTTTCAAATTAAAACTAATTAACACTTAGCTCTTGGGACGACCTCGGATTTACCATCTCTACACTACACACGATCGGGTTCTCTGCCCGTTAGTGCGTTTGTAAAGGTAAAGCGAGTTTTATAAATTTAAAACTTGAATAAAATATATTTTAAAATACAATACGCATCAAGTTTTTGGCGCCGCAGTCGGGGAGCTAAAATCTATTAGTTGAAATTTGTTTAAAATTTTACATTGCCACAGGAATGAGTGAAGCAGGACAACCAGAGACGACTATCGAAGAGTACCTAACAAAGGTCAGAGACTACAGCGGACCTGGAATTGTTATACCTTTGTTTGAGGAAAATATAAAATTTGAATTCTAGGGACAATGCATCGACGAATTAAAAGAAAATATGTTCTTCGGAAGTGAGAACGAAGATCCCCACGAACACATCTCTAATATTAGAGACATCGTCAACCTTTTCCACTCTCCAGGAGTATCTAGGGACCAGGTGATGCTAATGGCTTTCCCTTTTACCTTGAAAGGAAGAGCTAGACAAGGATCTATCACAACTTGGGACCTCTTCAAAAATGCTTTTTTAAGAAAATATCGCCTTCCTTCTCAAATTATCAAGCAAATTAATGCTATTAGGAACTTTAAGCAAGAACCTAATGAACCATTGCATCTTGCGTGGGAACGATTCAACGGCTCACTCTATAACTGTCCTGAACGTACAATTAATGAACATGAGCAGTTACAAATCTTCTATCAAGGATTGGACACTGAAACCAGACGAAATGTGGATTTCAAGGGACCTATTCCTAGGATGACACCAGCAGCTGGGACTAAAGCCATTATTGAATTATCAAAACATTCACTCTCTTGGTATGGGGAAGGACACTTTAAGAACAAAAACATAAATGTTGTTTTTAAACAAATTAACAATTTTAAGCAAAACATGAATAATATTACCGAGGAAGTTCGAATGGCGTAACACAAATATAAACTTCCCTATGATGGAAGGATCTCTAAACCAGAAGAAACCTTAAGCGCCTTCATTAAAGAATCTCGTAGAAAACATAAGGAAAACGAGAACTTGTTTTGGAAGACTAAAAAGAATTACAACAGAACCCTTAGAAACAAGCCTCTTCCATAAAAACTATTGAAGGCCACATAGGATGAATTGCTGAGATAATACACGGGAGAGAAGTTGGGAGTCTTCCAAGCTTTATCGAAAAAAATCCGAGAGGATTGGCACACGCACTAGAAGTGGGCTCAATTATAACCCACCTAAGAATCCTCTCGAAGAAACTAATGGCACTCAAAATAGAACCACAAAACATATCTACAAAAAAAGGAGGGGACACCTGAAAATAAAAAATTTACTACTGAAACTTCTGCCCCTCCTATCCCCTTTCCCAAATGACTTAAGAAGGAAAGGAAAAAGAACAATTCAAAAAATTCTTTGAAAATCTTCAGCGACTCAGTATAAATATTCCATTTATAAAAGCTCTTGAACAAATGCCTAAATATGCTAAATTCATGAAAGATCTTCTTACACAAAGGGGAAGAGGTAACGAAGCATCGAAGATTACATTAAATGAACAATGCTTAGCAGTGGTCTTAAACGAAATTCCTTTTAAAGAAAAAGATCTCGAAAGTTTTACTAAACCATGTGTTATAGGACAAAGTAGAATCAATAAAGCATTGGCCGACCTTGGGGCTAGCATTAGCCTTATGCCGTACTCAATGTTCTTAAGATTAAACCTCGGTGAATTAAAACCTACGCGTATGTGTATCGAGTTAGCCAATAAATCCACTCAAATTCCAAAAGGGATCGCGGAAAATGTCATTGTTAAAATTGACAGGTTTGTCTTCCTAGTCGACTTCGTAGTTCTTGATATAAAAGAAGACCACAAAATTCCTATCATTTTGGGAAGACCGTTCTTAGCCACTGCTCATGCTATGATAGATGTCTTCAATAAAAAAATCTCTTTCGAAGTTGGAAACGAAACACCTTCGACCTTGAAAAATTCATGAGATTTCTACCTTCAGATGATGACACATGTCATTCTGCTGACATAATCTGTTGGTAGAAATATTACGATATTTAATCTCTACATTCTCTTCATGTTTTGGTGATGACAAACATGTAACTTATAACACATAACGTAAAGTGCTTAAGTTACTCGTAATCACAAATCATCAATTCATACGTCAACATCTTTCGACGTCTCAAGCTTTCTTCAACCACAAATTTAAGTTCACACCCGACGTATATCACTAAAGGTATGAACAAACAAACTTTAATTTGTTGAATGATCAAAGAAATTTTTTTAAACCTTATATTTTTTTTATAAAATGGGACAAACATTTTTAAAACATATACAAATTTTTTTTGTATTTATAAGAAATGTTTTATTCAAAATAAATATTTTGAATTCAATTTTTCTACCCCAAAACGGCTAGAAAGTTTCAGAAAAACCTTCCCCACAAAAGGACAAAAAAGGAGCTTCTAAAAAATAGGCGGCCCCCTTAATTAATTAAGGGGACCGGCCATAATTAAGGGGACCACCCGTGTATAATTAAGGGGACCGCCCAAATAAAAAATTAATATTTTTTCCTATAAATAGTGGACTGTTTTCACAGATTTTCTCACCTCTTTGCACATAGTTTTCTCAGATCTAAAACATCATTTCAAACCCTCTTCTTTGATCACTTAACTTATTATAAGTATGTTTAAAATGTGATCCAATCATCCATTCATTCAAGTGCAAGAGAAGAACTCTCGTTATCGTCAAGATACGAAGTTATGTAGTTAGTGCATTCGTAACATGTTTTACATTCACAATATAGATCGAGTCTATGTATTCCAATCTTGTGAGTATAGTTAGATCGTGGTGATCTTTCTATGTAGTGTTAGAGTGGTGTGATCTAAGTAGTGTGAGGTTGTGAAGTAGTGAAGTAGTATGGTGAAGAATACTAAGGCGTGAAGAAGTTGTGTAGTTGTGAAGTTGTGTTGTGAAGTTGTGAAAGTAGTTGTGAAGTTGTGTTATGAAGTCGTGAAAGTAGTGAAGAAGTTGTGAAGTCGTGATAGATTGGTTATAGCTAAGATTAGAACTCGACATCTAGCTTAGTGTTGGAAATTGATAAAAGCGAAAGTTGTGTACGGTTTTCTCCGCCTAAAGGGAGCTTGTTGACTAGTGAAGTAACTCTCGAGTTGGGTACTCGAGGAGTGGAGTAGGGTGAAGAGGTGCTTCGTGACCGAACCACTATAAATCATCGTGTCCGGTTTGCATTTCCTCTTACTTATCTCTTTACTTTTATGCTCGCATTTATCGCTTTATATTTATACTTGTAATTGTGTGATGTGTTGATTATATAGTTTTAATTATGTTTATGTCATGAATAAATGTGAATATTGTGTGTTGGTTTGTATTGTTGTAAATCGATGTATTACTATGTGTATATAACTCGTATGAACACTCATCATATTGTGTCACGCTTGATCGACAATTTGATACGAAACATTGTAAGATTTTAAATGGAAACGTATTCACCCCCTCCCCTCTACGATTTCCACAATTGGTATCAAGAGCCACGTCGCTCTAATTTTCAAAACAAATGGTTTTAAAAAAATTGAGTACGATCCATGTATCAAATGGATTAAATATAAAAAGTGTTTTGTTGATTAACTTGTATTAGTTTTGATGTTAT
The DNA here is from genome assembly GCA_026074375.1 of Tanacetum coccineum. NCBI lineage: Eukaryota > Viridiplantae > Streptophyta > Magnoliopsida > Asterales > Asteraceae > Tanacetum > Tanacetum coccineum. Next base: position 87,946 of record BQNB010008207.1, read on the forward strand.
ATACACTAATTATACTAGCTCGAGATAAAAATGATGCTTAAAATAAGTGTTATATGTTCGGTATCAAATTCAGAAAGTTGTACACCTTTCCGCAAAGTCAGAAAACATTTTTTTATAAAAATCATAATTCTGAGTATCAGGTGGGCGGCCCCATTAAATATTTGGGCGTCCCCCTTAATTCCTGGCTGGTCCCCTTAATTAATTAAGGGGACCGCCTGTCTGATTCGGCAGTTTTTCAAAAACTTTGAAAATTTATATAAAATCAACCGTAACTCCATAAAAGTCGTGCCACCCGACGTTTTAAAGATAATTAAGTCTACTTTTATTTAAAAATACTTTCAAGTAATTATTCGAAACTTAAATAAGTCAGAAAGACAAAATACTACATGGTGGTAAAAAATTTGTGTTTCGTTTTGACGTAAAACTTGTATTTTACATTTTCTTTCAAGTCGGGCATTCCTAGTTGGTATATCTTTGAAAAATTATGTATTTCTCTTTTCAAAATATTGATCTTGATTAACTTATGAAATGGGGTGGAAACTAATTTGTCTTCAAACAAAATTGAGCTAAGTATACATTGTTGTATCTAATACACAAAACGACGACAAACACTTTTATGTGTTATGCTATGTGATTATGTGCACTTCTTTGATTGTTAGTAGAAATTATTAAATGATCATTGCTATGTG